>MU717443.1:40019-97804 GCA_026770625.1 Nicotiana glauca | reverse complement strand
CCCCCCCCCCCCCCCACAATTGGAAATTGGGGCAGAATTTTGAGGAGGACCCTAAAAATTCCAAAGTGATTTCAACCAATCATCGCAAGCAACCATCAGAAATAGAAGCTCAGTAAACTGGGGAAGAATTTTGAGGAGAACCCTCAAAATTCCGGAGCCAGAGAAGTTGTAATGTCTTGAACCACGTCGCATACTTCGATTCATCTGAAGAAACCTATTCTAGATTATGTATTTATATTTTTGCTAAATCAGGTATGTATGTTACCAAAATTGTTTTGTTCAACAACACTACCCCAATGATACGCACAGTATCACCGAAACAGAGTCAAGCAGGTCAAGCCAAGTCATCGGGGATACGAACTAACCTTTCCCCTTTACAGAACTCACGATTTTCTTTGGATGCAGGCACCCAAGATGCAAGTTCATCGAATACACTATACACTCATACTGTTCAGGAATACAACCCTCAGAACCGTCACACCTATTCACAGTTGCTATTCGCACACAATATCCCCAGCAGCCACAATATCACAATCAGCTATCAGCTAAGGAAATTTTATTATTATTCGCCTTTCATATCTTGCATAAGGCTACCATTCTGCCTTCCGAGGTTAACCTCTACCTCCATCTGCATAGCTGAAATATCGCCACCTTTATTTACATTTGCATGGCTGAAATATCGCCACCCTTATTTACATCTTGCATGGCTGAAAGATCGCCACTTATTGCATTTCATGGGCTGAAATATCGCCACCTTTATTTACATTTGCATGGCTGAAATATCGCCATCCTTATTTACATTTTGCATGGCTGAAAGATCACCACCTCATTTACATCTTGCATGGTTGAAAGATCGTCACCTTATTTACATCCTGCATGGTTGAAAAATCGCCACTTCATTTACGCTTGCATGGATGAAAGATCGCCATTTCATTTACGTTTGCATGGCTGAATTATCACCACCCTTATTTACATTTTGCATGGCTGAAAGATCGCCACCTCTCCATCTGCAAGGCTAAAATATCGCCGCCTTTATTTTGCATCCTGCATGGCTGAAAGATCGCCACTTCATTTACGCTTGCATGGCTGAAAGATCGCCGTTTTTACTTACTTCTTTCATGGCTGAAAGATCGCCACTTATTGAATTTCATGGGCTAAAATATCACCAATTATTGCATTTCATGGGCTGAAAGATCGCCACTTATTGCATTTTGTGGGCTGAAAAGTCGCCAAATTATCTAAGGGCGTCATTGTTCGGAGTCATCATTCTCATAGCCCGAGCATGCCATGTCATGGCCTGAAGATCCCTTTAATTTCTCGAATATCATTATTCAAAGGCGTCATGGTTCGGAGCCATCATTCTCATAGCCCGAGAGCATCATTTCATAGTCTTCGAATCCTTTATTATATGCTTCATGGCCTAAGACATCATGGTCTAAGGACTTCATCCTAACCGTCCAAAGACATCATTCATGTTCCAATGGGAACTTGCATCATGTTTAAATTTCCGCACAATATACGCTTGTATTGTTTATTTGCATGTAAACCCGTGAGCAACAGCCATCTCAGCAAGAGTGATCCCGCTCGAATTCCCGCAGCCCTATTAGACTGTAACCATCCATCCCAACCTACATATCGTGTCCGTTCTTGAAAAATCTCCATCGGCATATTCAACCGACGAATCCTGAACTACATATGGCCTGATTCTTGTAAGACCAAGGATATGTAGGCAGCTCAGGAACCAGAGCACGGTCAAATTCTTCAAACTGTTTCGTTCGGTCAAATTGGCCATCATATCTTTACCCGATAACTCTTTCATCCTTCCCGGATAAAGAGGGGTGACTGTTGATACCCCATTTTTTCCTTTATATTTTTATATATACAAAATACCTTTCACATAGCATAGGTATGCATATATAAGTATGTCCAAGAGTTTTCCTATTTTTTTCTTTAATTTTTAAATATTTTTAAATCAATTTTATTGCCCTATGATATCAAGAAAAACCCAATAATTATTCCCAAAATATTTATTTTTGGCAATTCACTTATTGGATTTTTATATTTATACCAAATATGGCTAACCTAATTTTTTGCATATTTTTTACAAATTTATTTAGTATTTTAAAGCCAAATCTCATATAATCGCAATGTTAGCCTATTTTAAGATTTAATTGTATTTAGAGTTACAAAATTGAATCAAGTATTTCTGATTTAATATTTATATATAATTAATCAATTTAGTACCTTTAATTTATTTCCATAAATTATTTTACTATTTTTTGTAAAATAAATAAGGGAAAATGGCTATGTAAATACTAGCCCTAACTATTTATATTTTAGCCTAAATCAGCCCCCTAATTAAACCCAATTTAACCCCATCCCAATTCCTAAATTACCCGACCCACAGCCCATTTATTTTACCCACCCGGCTCCCCGTTTGATCCAGGTCGTTGATCAAAATGATCAACAGCCACATTTCCTCCTTTCCTTTTTTAATCCACTAACGCCCCAACCCTAAATCATTTTCACCTAATCAGCCACCTCTATAACTCTCCACTCTCTCAAACTCTCTCGAACCTTCTCCGAACCCTAGCCGCCTCCTACCACCTCCGCCTTGAAAGCCACAGGAATCCCTGGCTTCCAAGGCTTTAAGAGTCTTATACCTACCTCATGTTGCTCTTACACACTTGGTCTCTGAAGATTCAAGGCACGACCTTGAAGGTTTGCACCCAGACCACTGTCGATCCGAGGTTCCACGGTCATCTCCGGCCTTGCTCTGGCATACCATGGTTGCTTAAGCCTGATTTTGACCTCTCCGACTCAGATCGGTGACCTTTCAAAGCCTTTCTCATCTCTAGGGTTCTTCTGAAACCCTAACCCTTCAAGGTTTTCTCCGATTTCTTTAGATCTATTGTGTATCTATGCTTTCCCTTAGTTTTCAAATGATTTCCCTAACTTTTCTTTCAAGATTACTTTCAAAAGCTTTCTTTCCCGTTCTAGGGTTTTCTGAAAATGTTTAAGTGTTTTCTGATGTTCTTTTCTTTCATGTGTATTTGCCTCTGTGTTGTTCTTGTATTCTCTTTTACCATGTTCTTATATGCTTCTCTTACTGTGTTACCTTATATTATGGTCTCGTATGCTTTTCTATTGTGCTCGTATGTTTTTCCTCTATCATGTTCTTGTATGTTCTTCTACTGTGTTCTCGTATGCTTTTCTACTATGTTCTGGTATTTTCTTCTACCATGTTTTGGTATGTTTGACCTACTATAGTTTTTACTGTGTTCTTAATGTTTTACTATTTTCCTTCTATTGAACCTTGTTTAAGTTTCTTCTAAAAGATCTTCTTAAGCATGTCTCTTTTACTGTTCTTATCAATCTTTCCCATTATGCTTCGAATTAGTTTCTTCCGCTATGTTTGCTTTGAACCCTTCTACTGTGTTTGCATGTTACTTTTCTATCATGTTTCTCATGAGTCTTGTTGCTAAAAGAAGCATGTTAGAAGTTTCAGCTCTTTTCTAAAACCTCTAAATATGTTTCGATTCAATTACTTGCCCTCTCACTAACTCTTTCAAACCAACTTCGAGTTTGGACATTCGTGTTTGCATATGATTCTGGATTTTTACTAAACTCTTTTTCACTGGATTTTTGTTCTATTGATTTTGCGATGGTACAACATCTTCTTTCAACTCAACGTGTTTGTGTGCTCTTTATATGTGATGAACCTTCCTCTAAAAAGGCTTTCAACTTGTGATTAATTCAAAATTCCTTCTAAATAGATCTGATTTATTCCCTTTCCATTTTTTGCTGATTTCCCTTAAGTTAAAAGCCTTTCCTATCTTTTGACTTGGTTCATTCATACAAATCTCAGACCTTGTGATGTACTTGCTATTAATTGATTTCCTTACCTTATTTGTACAAACCGTGTACTTCAAAATCCTGTTCTTAAATAACTTTTTTATGTATGTGCCCTTAATTGCATGTTGTGCACGAAGTGTTTATTCAATCTCTTTCCTTAATTGCTTTTCACCCGTTAGAATGTGAATCCCTTAATTAAAGGGAGTCTTGTGTAATTGATTGACAATCCGTTCTTCAACTATTTTCTTACCTTATTTCCTCATGACTTTCACACTATAAATATGCAATTCTTTAACACACAGCACACACGATTAACAATCCTACACTACATACTTTGCAATCCTTCTGAACTCTTACTTAGACATAATAGTACTCTCTCATCTTGTCTGCACTGTGGTTTTTTACAAGACTACTTCATTTTCTCTATTTGTTTCATTGAAACTCGTATGTCCTAATTTAAGTTTCAGCATCATCACAATGTGTTTACTTACAACTTTTGTATCCATGTCTACTTTATTGCTTCTGTTGAGTTAAATATTTAAACTGGCATGTTGACTTATTTTTGTTTGTTCCTTGTATGAATCTCTGTTCCCTTACCCTTTTATGTGCTTTGAGTTACAGTTTAAAATATGGCGATATGCAAGTTATTGTCTATGGTTTGAACTTTATCCCTTAGAGGATCCTAACCTCTAAACAATGTGTTCTAAACAGGCTTATGGGTGTGCCAGCATCTCTCGTTGCTGGTTATGCCCACTAGCCTGCTTTTTGCCTCTTGCAATTCCCCATTCCTTATACCCCTATGTGTATTATTGTGAGATGTTTGTGAGAACGTGATTTTTGCCTTATATGAATTACTCCCAGAAATTTAAAACAAAATAACTTCTTTCAGTGTTTGCAATTTTGTGGATTTTTGTGATATTTTCTGTTAATTGTTTGCATTTTGTCTGTGCATTTTAATTATTGAAAAATACAAAAATATACATTGCATATGCATTTAGGAATTAATTCAACATATTTTTAGATTAATTAGTAATTAGGGTTTTACAAAATAGAAAAAATCTCAAAAATAATTTATTTGTGCATTGCTTAATTCTTAGTTTTGAATTTCGTTAGTTTTCCTTAATTTGGTAGTTAATTAATTGTGTTTAAGAATTAATTTTCGTTTTTAGTTTAATTTAAAAAAGAAAAGAAAGAATTAAATAAAGGAAAATTTGGTCTTCTTTAATAAGAAAATTAATTTCGGCCAAACCACCGCTTGAACCCGTCCAAAACACCCCTTCACCCAGCCCAAACCCACTCTTTAACCCGGTCCAGACCCCTTACCGCCAAAACGACACCATTTTGTCGTTAGCAGATCTAAGCCGTCGAGGTTGGACGATCCAACGACTCAGAAGTCGGGTGTCACTAATATTTAACTGTCTGAACGCCCCCCCCTCCCTCCCCCACTCCCCTGTCATCATCTCCACACCACCAGAGATCACCCTCTCTGTGAACCAACGTGAACCGCTGGCCGGAAATCGCCTCCGCCGGCGGTGAGTCCCCAAACCACCTCAAATTTACACCACATGACCTCCTCACCTTCCTCTTTCCAAATCCACACCCCGTTTCCCCTGAATCCCACCCAAACCTCCCAAATCTTTGCAACCCTAGCGCTACCCCCGTTCCCTCCACTGGCGGTGCAGCCTCAATTAACCCCAAAATCATACCCTTGCACCATTTCCACCTTCTATCCATTAATCTATGTTCAATTTCTCTCGAAAGCCCCCCAAATTGTTCGAACCTTGGATCTAGGGTTCATGATCCATACCCTATTACATGAGGGGTATTCGATGCATTATTGGTTCGTCCCTCGATAATGTTATTTACTTGCTCTTATTAAGAGCAAGTGGGTGACATTATTGGGGGCGAAAACTAATGGTTCAAGGTCTGTTTTGTTGAGTCTGTCCAAATAAGGTAAGCTTCTTCACTTCCTTTAGTTTTTTTTAGTTTCAAGTCATCTTCTTCCTTACCCTTTTTAGAGTCTTGTGTTGAATTAATTTATATGCCTATTTCTCGTGTTAATCGAATTATTGAATCTCGACCTTTATGCTTTGTTTTAGTGGTTACCAAGATTGAATGTTCTGTTTTGATTAATTTAGATTTAGGTTTGTTTGAATTACTCGTTAAATGATCCTGTTTGCTTGATTCATGTTTCAATCTGTCTTCCAGTTGATTTGCTGCATTATTTTAAAAGAATTGTGTGTAGTTTGATCTGTTTGAAGCCTAGTTGTTTGATTAATCCTGTTTGTCATATTTTCAGAGGTTTAGGGTTTAATTGTCAATCTAAAAAACTAAAGTGGACTCAAGGAAAAGGGTAGAGGGTAAATAATAACAGTTTGAAGGGTAGTATAGGCAACACACTTATGGAATCTTAGTATAACTGCTTGGGAAGCTTCTAGTAGGGGGATTATTTTTGAATTTTTAGGTTTTGGTAGTATAACTTGGGTAGCAAGTTAGAATTCTAGGGATCACTAAGCTGAAAATAGAAATTAAAAAAAGGACTAAAATGCAAAATAAAACCTGGAGGGTGCCCTACCTTCCTTGCCTATAAAGGCACTCTTTCTTGCCTTAGAAGGCAGAGAATTAAGAGCTGAAAATCCTGAAAATAAAAGATGCATACATTCTTACTATTTCATAGATTTTAGAGCCTAAAAATTTGAGAGTTCTTAGAGAGATTTGAGAATTGCAAACGAAAAATACCAAAAGCAGCATAATTTTATTGTTTCATAGAGCTTAGGATAGAAATTTTGAAAAAAAAAATTAAAAATAAACTGAAACTAAGAAGAGTACTGTTCCATTGCTTTCTTCACTTCGAATTCAGAAGTTTGTCCATCAGTGAAACAAATTCTGGTTGCCTTGAGGTTGAAAAATGGTTTGAACTTAGTATTGAGAGTGATGGTCTGAGTTTTCCATCCATTTACTGTTTCATTGGTTTTTGAGTCTTTCCGCGGGGTATTTGGTTGAATCTGAGATTTGTCTTACTGTTGTTGAGTTTTATTGTCCTGGTTATTGCTGTTCCTGTCACCTGAACTCACAAAGTTCCTTGTTTACTATTGTAATCAGGTACATGCCCCCCCCCCCCCCCCCCCCCCTCCGAAACTCTATCTGTCTGGATGAAGCTTTGGATTTGAAGAAATAAAAATAAGAAAGGAGTTGAAAGTCCTATCTCAACTATCCTTTATTCCATTCTAATTTACTTTAGATTTCTATTTGAGCATGATATATTGTTTAGATAATTTGTATGTTAAGTATATAACTTCGCTTGTAATTGAATTAGGACTATGGTAACTAATATATTGTATGAACTTTAGAATATCTTCTCAGCAAACTGATAGAATATTTTAAGTTGTATGTTTCATATGATCCATAGTTAGTCATCATGAGTATTAATTCATCAATCACTGATGTGTTTATGTTATCTTTGGATTCGAATCAGTCTAAGTGTAATGTGCTAAGGTTGTTGGGGAATTTGAAGTGAATCATCTGATGGGCCAATGATCTTAAGAATTAAGAAGAATCATATTGTGGTTATGAGCATGTTTTAGGTTATTTCTCAGGCTGAACTGTTCATTTTGAAATCCTTGAGTTTTAGTTTAGTTTAATTTGTTTCAAATTAGAGAGAATATGTAATTTGCATTGTTGGATTTGATGTTAATATCCTGTTTGGTAATCCAGTATGGAATGTGTGCTAGGAGTTTCGAACTTGGAGTTCATTCATGTATCTTCATGGCCCTCAAAGATGCGGACCCACATTGGGCCTGAGCAGTAGGATCCTTTTAAATTGAAAAGAGGCCCATCGCCTTTAGACATCCTTGGTTAATTTAAATCTCTGATTTAAAATTCTGTCATAGGTAAAATTAAGGATAACTTCGTTAGATGCGTATCGTTAATAGATCTTTGTAGAATATATTGAGGCGTGATTTCAATTGCGTGACCCTCGCTTTAATTAGCCTTAACTCAACCTTAGAATTCGAGGCGTGCCATTCAGCAAATTCCATGGCCCTCGCAAAGTGCAAACGCGTAGTTGCTTTAGGCGCATATTTTAATAATGTACTTTCTTAAAATCAGGTGCACATTTATGTGACCCAAATCCAAATCTCAACGATGTTAAAATATGTCAAAATCCACAGGTGCATTTATGTAACGTGGATCCATCTAGGACAGGTGTACCCAGAATAACAGACCATCCTGATGCATCTTACTTGTGCATTTATCTGTTTTGGATTTGCATGTTGACCGGCTTAAATAAAAGGGGAGAATTTTTGGGAAAGAAAATAGTAGTGTGAGGGTTGAGAGAGGTAATCACGTGTTTTTATAAGAAAACTCAATATCCAAAATGGTACTGAAACTCTGCTGGATTTTTGTTTTAAGAAAATTGAAAAAAAGAGAAAGGTTTTGTTTTCAAAATACTTGGTTTTATTTTATTTGCCCGAACTACGCCAGTTTGATTCCCATAGGGCATGGGATACGTAGGCAACCCCCATCGGGTCCAACTTCCATTTTTGCAAAAGTAGCCCAAAACAGAACAAAATTTTATTTTTATGAGTAGGGTGATGTCATTCTTGTCGTAAATAGCTGAATGTCCCTAGAGGGTGCCGGAAGGCTATTTTTGCAAGAACAACTACCCAAGGTCATTTTTTAAAGAGTTTAGCCAGTTAGCAGGCACAATATTAAAATCTTCCTCCCCGAAGTGCTAAAAGGCCGTATTTGCAAAAATTGGGTTTTAGTTTGAAATGAACTTTTTGAAAATTGGCGTTGTTTTTCTTGAGTCAAAATGAGTCATAGTTTTTCCTTTAATGAAAATCACTTGAATAAATTGCGCAGAATGAGCACGGGTCAGGGTTTATCAGTAACAATCATGAACGAGATCCCTTTAGAGTTGCGTATGTGGTGGGAAGATTTAGGTAAATCGGAGCAAGAAAAGGTCAAGCTACATTTGGGAGGTCTCACCGATTTGCTGAAGATAAGGCCTAGGGCAGACATCATCAAGGCATTGGTTGCGTTTTGGGACCCAACTCACAACGTTTTGCATTTTTTGGATTTTGAACTCACACCCACCCTGGAGGAGATAGCAGACTATATGGGAAGTACTGAAGGTCTAAGGAATAAGTATTTGATCGCTCCAAGGGCTGTTAACTCTTAGAAGTTCATGGATTTCCTAAAAATAAGCAAGGGAGTCCCATATGCCGAGTTGGAAGATGGTTTTTCCACTCTACGTTTTATATAGTAGAGGTACGGGCATGTAGGAGGATTCAACAATCCGGAAAGCGGGTTTGTAGCAAAGGGAACCGGACAAAATGGGATGAGGATAGGCGTTTTGCTTTCATGGTAGCATTCTTAGGCCTTGTGGTGTTTCCCCGGAAAGACGAAAATATTGACTTGCGGTTGGCTGGAGTCGTTAAAGTTTTGATTACCAATGCCAAAAGCACCCTTGCCCCTATGATAGTATCTAAGATATACCGAGCTCTCACAGCTTGTAGAGCCGGGGCAGATTTCTTTTAGGGATGCAATTTGTTATTACAGATATGGATGATTGAGCACCTGTGTCACCGCCCTCAGTGTATGAGTTATGGGTCCACAGAGAAAAGTTGCATTGAAGAGTTTGACACCAGGGTTTCAAAGGTCAAGCTGCCAGAAGGGTTTGGAGACTGGGTATCCCGCCTTCGCTCCATCACTGCAGGGCAGATAGAGTGGACATTAAGTTGGATTCCTGTTGAATAAATTGTGTATATGCCCGCTACTGGTCCTTATTTCCTTTTAATGGGTCTTCGAGGCATACAGCCGTATGCTTCACGCCGTGTGATGAGACAATTTGGAAGGTATCAAGTAGTGCATCCAGATGAAGATCTTAGTGTTCATGCAGTCGAAGTTAGCCCCGACGGTCAATTTCATGAGTAAACAGTTTGTTCTATTTGGAACGAGTGCCAGTATTTGATAGCAAACACTCGAGTACGTGACCCATCGAGAGGCGAGGTCTCACCCACCTATATGGCCTGGTATAGAAAGAAGAACACTGCAAGAGCTGAATCAAAGAGACCAGCCAAAAAGCCTCACATTCAGGAATTCGTTGAGGCGTCGTAGGAACACTGGGCCTGGTTGGCCAAGGAGAATGAATACAGGGCCAAAATAGGAGATCTAGAAAAGTAGGTACGAGACCTTCAGTTTGAAAATAGCTTGCAAGCCGCAGTCGATGAGGGTGAAAAGAAGAAACTAGCCAAAGAAAATGAAGCCTTACGAGCCCAAATTCAAAATATGAAGATAGCAGCCGAAAATCCCGCCAGGGGTGTGAAAGATGAAAAGCTTATAAAGAACCTTAGGCAAAAAGTGGATGATTATGGTTTTGATTTGAACAAAGCAGAGAATGAGTTGGAAAGGGTGCGAATGCAATTGGAAAAGAATGCGGAAGAAATAGCATGCCTGGTTAGGCGGTTAAAAGAGCAATATAATGATAAGGTTGCGGGGTTAAAGAAAAAGGTCATCCCTGTCGAGGACAAAATGATAAAATAAGCCAAAGGTTTTAATAATGAAAGGGAACAATGTTATGATCTTATGGCTCAAATGGAGGAAGAAGTACAACAGCTGCAAAATCAACATTTCCACGATACTCAGGTATTAGAGGCCCGTAATCAGCAGATCACTCATCTACTTCAGGAGAAGGGTAGAATCTGTGAGAGGGTCAGGGCGATTACAGAGTACACCATGGTAAAATGTCAAGCATGTGAGGACATGACCCCCACCACTTTCTTCACGGTAGTCATGACATTTGTCCAGTAGATAATGAGAGATAGGGGATCTTGCAGATGGGCCCACAGCAGAACCAAACAACACCCCGAGGGCTCTAGAAGTTTTCAAGGCTTTAATGTATTTGTGACCTTTGTTTGAGTCAGTACTTTCTGTTTTGAGTCTGTTAAGTCGTTTTGGAGTCGGTTAGGTCCTTTGAGTTGATGTTTAAAAGGTTTGTTAGTTTCTTTTGAGTATGTGAGTCTCAAGTCATTGTAGTCAAAGTGTTTGTTTTTATATAAAATTGAAAATCCCAAAAATATTTTTGTTATTTATTTTTCATTTATATCCCCAAGAACTACGCTTGGTCTGATTCATGTAGGGTCATGATACGTAGGCAATCTTCATAGGATTCCACCATAACTAATAAAATAAAAGAAAAGAAGGAAAAATAAGAAAGGAAAAACACGAGAGGAGAAGTAAAGAAAAAGAAATAATAGCAGGAAAACAAGAGAGAGGCATGAGAGGGTAGAAACAAAAGAGAAAACAATAATGAAAGAGAGAGAAAAGAAAAGAAAGGAAATTGCAAAATAGAAATAAGGAAAAGCCGGGATGACACAAGTAGTCGAGCAAATGCATAATAGAAACGGTTAACTGTGTAGGTGCATTCATTCCCCAAATGTGCGGCTACCAATCTGTTAAAACTCTAATCGCTAACAAAGTTGTTGTTGATGTATTGAGTTCAGGCAGGTGGTTAGTCGCTTTGGCATTTTGGCAACCCATTCCTACAATACCCGTCAAAAGGCAAGCTGAACATCGCTAACCAAGAATTGGAGGCGAGTATTGTTGACCCATCAAAAGAAGTGGAAGAAGTTGATGTTAATGCGATGAAAGAAGAGATGTATAAGCTAAAGCAACAAATGGATGAAATGTATCAAGCCTGGGTAATGGGGCATCCACCACCAGTTTATCCTGCTAACCCTACTTGTATCCCATCGTTGGCTCAACCTCAAGATCCTCCCACTGTGAATTCATCTCTGGTCTTTCCTACCTACCAACAATGCTATGGCACCACCTCCCAAACACCACCAGCCCCACCACCCAAACCAGTCCCATACCCTTCTCCACCAACCATTCCCGTGTTTATGGCACCTCCACATGCTTATTGCACCGATCTTCCAGTGAATCTCTGTTCCAAACTCAAGACAGTCATTATTACCCCCTAGAACCAACCTTCAAAGCACCAGAACCATGTTCTTACACTCTTCATTTTGATCTCTCGGCAGAAACTGAGAAGCCTCCTGAGAATTCTGAGCAGGAAGAGATGGTTAGGAAAGTCAAAAGCTTAGAGCAATCTTTCAAGAATATGAAGGGGCTAGGTGGACAAGTAAGCGTGGCCTATAAAGACCTGTGCCTATTCCCAGATGTCCAATTACCAGCAGGATTCAAGATGCCCAAGTTCGATTTATATGATGGGCATGGTGATCCAGTGGCGCACCTGAGAGATTTTGTAGCAAGATGAGAGGGGCAGGTGGAAGAGATTAATTACTGATGGCATATTTTAGTCAAAATTTAAGTGGCTTAGATTTGGAATGGTACACCCGACAAGATTATGGTCGGTGGTACACTTGGGATGATCTGGCCCAAGCATTTGCCTGTCATTTTTAGTACAATCTTGAAATTGTCCCAGACCGTCTGTCATTGACCAAGATTGAGAAGAAACCCGGGGAAAGTTTCATAGAATACAGCTTCTGTTGGAGAGAGCAAGAAGCGAGGGTTGACCCTCCAATGAAAGAGAGTGAAAGGGTTGATTACTTTTTAATGGCCTTAGAGCCCACCTATTTCGGTCACTTGGTGTCAGCAGTAGGGAAATTTTTCAAAGAAGTGGTGAAAATGGGAAGCATGGTGGAGTAAGGACTCAAGACCAACAAGATCATGAGTTATTCAGCAATCAAAGAAACCACCCAGGCCACTCAAAGAAGCAATGGGGGCGTACTGGGAAAGAAGAAGAAAGAGGATGTTGCGGTAGTTGAGTCAAGAGCCTGGTCCAGGGCCCATCACCTTACTACAACCAGCCTCGATCCTACCCCCAAACTTAGCCCCCGCACACTATATAGACCACCACAATACTAGTACTCACTTCCAGATCCCCACCTCTCTGTCCATCATGCACAAACATACCCTCAACCTCCTGCCCACGCGCAATGGCATGCACCAACCCCACAAAATACTTACCCAGCTCCCCAAAACACTTATCCACCTCCAAGAGCCTACAGAAACCCCCCTGGAGCAGGTTACCTTCAGGAATGAGAGGACGCAGAAGCAGAACACTTTCACACCATTGGGAGAATCTTATACCAGTCTATTCCACAGGTTGAGACAGTTGGGAATATTGAATCCAATTGAGCGTGAGTTGCCAAATCCCCTTCCGAGAAATCTTGACCACTCGGTGAGTTGTGAATATTGTTCAGGGGCCTCGGGGCATGACACAGAGAAATGCTGGAAATTGAAGACAGCCATTCAAGAGCTCATTGACACTCGTCAGATCGAGGTTCAGGCCCTAGAGGCACCTAATATCAACAAGAATCTATTGTCGGCCCATCATGAGACCAATATGATTGAGATAGTGTAAAAAGGAGGAGAGCCTAAGAAGCCCTCGTAGACTGTAATGATGATCAGGTCCAGTGAATTCAAGCCGAGTAGGGAATCAAGTAGCGGGAAGTCATTGATCAAGGTGAAAGGAACAGGTAGTGAGCCAGTTGTGGCAATTGAAAAATAACCCTCAAGTGGTGTTGCAGTAAAACAGGGGATAGCAAAAGTGGTGGTACCAGGAGTATTAAGCAAGCCTGTTGTGGTTGTGGAAGGTGCTCGCACAGAGCCGGTCATTCTAAAACTAGTAACCCAGCTGCCAATAGTCAACATCAAGGTCATCCCTTGGAACTATGGCTGAATGTCCGTGATTTACAAAGGGAAATAAGTTAAAGAAGAAGTTTGTGAAACCCATGGTCTAAATCGCTCGAGGAGATGCTTTGCCCCCGAGGAGTTAAGAAAAGCCAAAACCTCCAAAGATAGCTCAGTGTTGGTAAAGAAAGCTGTGATCGAAGAAGAGGAAGAAGAATTCTTGAAGAAGATGAAGGTGCAGGACTATTCCATCGTAGAGCAGTTAAGGAAAACCCCTGCCCAAATTTCATTGCTCTCATTGCTAATCCACTCGGACGAGCACCGTCAGGCATTGATGAAAATCTTGAATGAGGCCCAAGTCCCCGACAAGATCTCTGTAAACCATCTGGAAAAGATAGCAAATAAGATTTTTGAGGTCAACCAAGTTACCCTCTCCGATGATGTGTTGCCCATAGAGGGTACTGAGCATAATAGCGCCCTTTATCTGACGGTGAAGTGCGAAGATTCTGTGGTTACCCGAGTTCTGATCGACAATGGGTCTAGTGCAAACATTTGCCTCTGTCCACGCTGAACAAGATAATAGTGGACGATCATAGAATTCGCAAAAATAGCATTTGTGTTCGAGGTTTCGATGGTGGGGGCAAAGATTCAGTGGGTGATATAATACTAGAATTGACAATAGGGTCCGTCGAGTTCACTATGGAATTCCAAGTGCTGGATGTGGCAGTTTCTTACAATCTTTTGCTGGGGAGACCCTGGATTCATGCTGCCAAGGCAGTGCCGTCTACCTTGCACCATATGGTTAAATTTGAATGGGATAGACAGGAAATTGTGGTACACTGTGAGGATAATCTATGCACCCTGGGTGATGCCATTGTACCTTTCATCGAAGCTGAAAATGACAAGGGTCCATGGGTCTATCAGGTCTTTGACACGGTATCAGTCAAAAAAATCCCAGAAGGTGAGTGTGTTCCAATTCCTAAAGTAGAAGTTGCATCGGTCATGCTGGCTTCGGAGATGTTGAAGAATGGCTTCGTACCTGGCAAGAGTTTGGGTGCTTCTCTGCAAGGTATCGTACAACCAGTGTCTCTTTCCAAAAACTTGGATACTTTTGGTTTGGGATTCAAGCTTACAGCTGCGGACATAAGGAGAGCCAGAAAGCTGAAACAGAGAGCATGGGTTCTTCCAAATCCCATCCCGCGGCTGTCCAGATCATTTTTCAGGCCTAGTGCCAGAAAGGGACCAGAGTCAACGGTTCCCGATTCATTGATTGATGCTGATGGAGATTTGGATAAGGGGTTCGAGAGGTTGTTCAATGAGGTAAACATGGTGGAAGATGGAGAATGATCAAGCAAGGCAGATGTGCAATTTGAGGGGCCCTATGCAAAGATCAACAATTGGGAAGCTACCCCTCTTCCTACTCGGAGGGAGTCGTGGTAGTCAACTTTGATTTTTCTTTCAGTTTAATTTGTATTATTTCCAGGGTTGTAATTCAGATGCTATGTTCCGTCCGCTTGGATGAGTTAAACCTTGTTATCTTTAAATTTCAATGAAATGCAATTTTCCTTCTTTTCATTCCTGATATTTTTATTTTTTGTTTTTCTTTTCTTTCTTATACAATCCTTTTTATGCTGGTTTTAGTGACATGACATGCATAAGGAATCTCCGGCCCAGTCTTAAATGCCAATCTAATTCTGAAATAACAATACAAGAGATTGAGTATGATGATGAAGTGGAATATGAGGATGAGAAAGCCGTTGAGGAAATCAGTAAAGAATTAAGCCATTTTGAAGAAAAACTCAAACCTAACCTGAATGATACAGAAGCAATCACCTTAGGGGATCAGGATAATGTCCGGGAAACTAAAATAAGTGTCCATCTTGAATCACAGCTCAGAGGGGAGATAATTAAAGCATTGTTTGAGTAAAAAGATGGTTTTGCATGGTCATATGACATCATGCCGGGTCTAAGAACTGACTTGGTGGTTCACAAATTGCCCACCGACCCAGCATTCCCTCCTGTCAAGCAGAAGCTGAGGAAATCTAAAACTGATATGAGCGTGAAGATCAAAGAAGAAGTTACCAAGCAGTTTGATGCAAAGGTCATCCGGATCATGCGGTACCCTACCTGGTTAGCCCATGTTGTGCCTTTAACAAATAAAGATTGTAAGACTAGGGTGTGCGTCGATTACCGTGATCTCAACAAGGTGAGTCTAAAGGATAACTTCCCATTACATCCACATATTGATTGACAATTTTGCCAAACATGAGATTGGTTATTTTGTGGATTGTTATGCGGGCTATCATCAGATCTTAATGGATGAGAAAGACGCAGAAAAGATAGTATTCATCACGCTATGGGGAACGAACTGCTACAGGGTCATGCCATTTAGGTTGAAAAATGCTAGGGCAACCTATGAGAGTGATGAAAACCATATTCCACGACATGATACACAGGGAGATCGAGGTGTATATGGATGATATAATTATAAAGACCAGGAAACAGTCTGACCACATCCGGGATCTAAGAAAGTTCTTCCAAAGGCTTCGCAGGTACAATCTCAAGCTCAATCCTGTGAAATGTGCTTTCGTTGTTCCATCTGGAAAATTGTTGGGATTTATAGTCAGCCGTCAAGGTATTGAATTGGACCCATCAAAAATCAAAGCCATCCAAGAATTTCCACCTCCGAAGAACAAGACCAAAGTGATGAGTCTGCTAGGGAGATTGAATTACATCAGCAGGTTTATCGCTCAGCTTACAACAACTTGTGAGCCAATCTTCAAGCTATTAAAGAAGGATATTGCGGTCAAGTGGACAGACGAATGTCAAGAAGCATTTGATAAGATAAAGGGATGTATGTCAAACCCACCAGTGTTGGTCCCACCAGAACCAGGGAGGCCTTTAATTATGTATTTGACGGTGTTAGACAACTCGTTTGGATGTGTGTTAGGTCAGCACGACATTACTGGAAGGAAATAGTAGACCATATACTACCTCAGCAAGAAGTTCAAAGCTTACGAGGTTAAGTATACTCAGCTTGAGAGGACGTGTTGCGCTCTAGCTTGGGTAGCACAGAAGTTGAAACATTACCTGTCATCGTATACCACTTACCTCATCTCTCGGTTGGATCTGTTGAAGTACATATTTCAGAAGCCTATGCCCACAGGAAGGCTCGCAAAGTGGTAAATCTTGCTCATGGAATTTGACATTGTCTATGTGACCCGGACTGCAATGAAAGCACAAGCGTTGGCTGATCATTTGGCTAAGAATCTAGTAGATGAAGAATATGAACCTTTGAAGACATACTTCCCCGACGAAGAGGTAATGCACGTTGATGAGTTGGAACAAGCTGAGAAGCTAGGATGGAAACTTTTCTTTGACGGGGCTGCCAATATGAAAGGCGTTAGGATAGGAGCGGTACTTATTTCTGAAATAGGGTATCACTACCCTGTTACAGCTCAGCTTCGCTTCTATTGTACTAATAACATGGTCGAGTATGAGGCATGCATCTTGGGGTGTCCAGGAAGTCTTGGTCATGGGTGACTCGGACCTTCTGGTACACCAGATTAAAGGAGAATGGGAAATGCGAGATTTGAAGCTTATACCATACCGACAATGTTTGCATAATATTTGTCAACGATTTCAATCAATAGAATTCAGGCATATTCCAAGGATTCATAATGAAATTACCAATGCTTTAGCCACGTTGGCCTCAATGGTGCATCATCCAGATAAAGCCTATGTGGACCCTTTGCAGATTCAGGTTCGCGATCAGCATGCCTGCTGTATTATGGTGGAAGAAGAACTTGATGGTGAGGCGTGGTTCCATAATATCAAAGAATACCTTATAATGGGAGCATATCTGGTACAGTCCACATGGAATCCAAAAAGAGCAATTTGACGTTTGGCAAGTGGATTTTTCTTCAGTGGAGGGGTATTGTACAAAAGAACTCCAGATCTTGGGTTGTTGAGATGCATAGATGCTAAACAGGCCACAACTATCATGACCGAGGTACATTTGAGAGTTTGTGGACCGCAAATGAGTGGGTACGTATTGACAATGAAGATTCTCCGAGCATATACCAGTTTGGCTTACTATGGAGCGGGATTGTATCAGTTTTGTGCGTAAATTTCATCAGTGTCAAGTGCATGGAGATTTGATTCACTCTCGACCATCGGAATTGCACACAATGTCCGCAACATGGCCTTTTGTTGTATAGGGGATGGATGTCATTGGGCCAATTGAACTAGCAGCATCAAATGGGCACAGGTTTATTCTGGTGGCCATTGATTATTTCACCAAATGGGTTGAAGCTAAAACATTCAAGTCTGTGACCAAGAAAACAGTGGTCGATTTTGTGCATTCAAATATCATTTGTCGGTTTGGGATACCAAAAGTGATCATTACAGACAATGGGGCTAATCTTAATAGTCATCTGATGAAAGAGGTATGTCAGCAATTCAAAATTACACATCGTAATTCCTCCTTATCGCCCCAAGGCAAATGGAGCAGTTGAGGCAGCCAACAAGAATATAAAGAAGATACTGCGGAAAATGGTAGAAGGTTCTAGACAGTGGCATGAAAAGTTTCCTTTTGCATTGCTGGGTTATCGCACTACTGTCCGTACTTCAGTAGGGGCGACTCCTTATTCATTGGTGTATGGTACAGAGGAAGGGATACCTGCAGAGGTGGAAATTCCGTCCCTTCGGATTGTCGTAGAAGCTGAAATTGATGATGATGAATGGGTGAAATCCTGCTTGGAACAATTGAGTTTGATTGATGAGAAAAGATTGGAAGCAGTATATCATGGCCAATTGTATCAACAGAGAATGGCGATAGCATATAATAAGAAGGTGCACCCACGAAAGTTCAAAGTGGGTCAGCAAGTGTTGAGGCGTATTCTTCCACATCAGGCCGAGGCCAAAGCCAAGTTCGCCCCAAATTGGCAGGGGTTGTTCATCGTGATGAGAGTGTTGTCCAATGGTGCTTTGTATTTGACAGACATAGAAGGAAAATGTGTTGAAATGGCCATCAACTCTGATGCGATCAAGAGATATTATGTATGATTTCCTTTGAATTAATTGTATTTGTTTATACTTGGCATATTTTGAAGATTGGAATGATGAAGGCATTTTGTTCTGCTATCTAAACACTTTATCCTTTGTTATCCCTTTGAGCCTTATTTATTTTCTTTCATACCCCTCTTTTGGCATCAGTGACAAAATTCGTAAACACAAGCGTGGAAAGTAAGTGAAGGAAAAAGAGAAAGAAAACAATGAAAAGAGAGAGAGAAGAAAAATGAAAATGAAAAGAAAAAAAGAGAAGAAAAGAAAAGAGTAGAAAAGAAAAAGAAAAAGAAAAGAAAAGAGAAAAGAAAAAAAAAGAAAAAAAATGGAAGAAAAGAAAGAAAAGTCACAACAATAAAGTAATTTTTATGTCATGAACTACGTTCGACCTGATTCCTTTTAAGGATACGTAGGCAGCCTCACGGTTCGGTCCCATCAAAATCAAAATCCAAAAGTCCCCAAGCGAGAAACTAGGGCAGAAATTGCAGTTATGCAAGAGATTTGATTCCGAAAGTTGTAATTTTTGTCCCAGTTGAATTGTTTTGAGCCTTGGATACCCTTTCTTTCTAACCTTGTCCAAAAGCCTGCATTACGGTCAAAAGAAAGACCTTTTGATCAGTCTTCAAGAAATGCCCAATCAAGCAAGAAGAGGGGATTCATGCCAGGGACAATACTCTGGTCCAACTAGAAAAATGATGAAAATGAGAGAGTCTTATTGGTGAAAACCCTCACGGGCACCATAAGGCGATGCGAGCTGAGAGAAATGAAAAATGAGAGAGTCTTATTGGTGAAAACCCTCACGGGCACCATAAGGCGAAAGTAAGTTGAGAAAAATCAAAATAAGAGAGTCTTATTGGTGAAAACCCTCGCGGGCACCTTAAGGCGAAAGTGAGTTTTCAGATGAACAAATGAGAGGGGTCTGTGGGTGAAAACCGTTCAGGACACCGCAGGATGAACAAGGTTCGGGTTTGGATGAAAAATCATGTTATGAAATTCAGGGGCATCGAAGCGTGGCAAATTGAAAGTGAATTGGTTGGACAGATTGGGTCGATTAGTCCGAAATGCATGTCATGATCAATTGTACCAGTTGTTCCACTCAGATAAGTCTATTGTCCTTTTCTTTCCTTTTCGTAAGTCGTCCAGTTTTGGAGTCTCTTTATCCTTAACTCTCAAGGTCATTTCATTTCATTCCTTTTGGGGGTTTGTTTCTCTAAGATGTGTCAATGTCAGTTTTGTTCAAAAAAAGAAGAAGGTATGTCAAGGCTCACTACCTGTTTCCTAATTGTAAAGCGTAGTGGGGTCAGAACATACCAAAAATGGCATGATGCAAAGTAAGATACAAGGGGTGACCGAAAGTTTCATCGGTGGATTGGTTGGGTAATTTTGTGGGACATGCAAAGTTTCAGATAAAAGGGGTAAGAGATGTGAAACAACAGTCTGGATATAAAACACTCGGGTTATCGAAGGTCATGGGGTTTGAAAGTCAGTCAGAAAGTCAAGCGGTTCAGGGCCAGTTCGGGAAGCAGGTCACATCGAAACACAGCAGCGGAGACATCTTCAGCAAGAATGCCATCAACTAACCACCATTTTAAACTGACAAGATATTTTTTTATAGAAACAGGGGCAAAAAGTTGTCGTTCGTTTCGGAGAAACTCTCCACAGGGGAAGAGCAAGCACCAAAACAGGTTTGACCGTAAACTCTCAGGACCCTCCTGGAAAATGGGACTTAGTTTAAATTTCAAAACAATCATGAGTAGCATAATTTAGCATAAATGTACCCCAAAGGAATATAAGTTGGTTTCAAAGTTTGTATGTTTAAGATAGGATTCAATTAGGAGTTTCCAGGACCCTTCTGGATAATGGGATGTAGTATTAAGGTCTGCTTAGATAACAAGATATAGTGGAAGTCGTACCTTCGGTAGATATAACTTAGGTTAAAACTGTCTTTTAACTAGAAGTTGTGAGGACCCTCCTGGATAATGGGGAGTAGTTTAAGACCCTCTTATATAACAAGATTTAGCGGAAGTCACATCTTTAGTAGACATAACTTAGATTTATAATGGTCGTTTAATTAAGAGTTGTCAGGACCCCCTGGATAATGGGACCTAGCTTTCAAATTCTTAGTAATATTCGGCAATATGGTTCAGTTTAACACTCACATATATGCCCAGCTACCAAACTAGGCCAAAAACTTTTCTTTGTTTTTGTCTATTTTTGTTGAAATCAGGTACCCAGTTGGAGAACAAGGGGAAGTAATTCAAGTTCAGCAGTCAGGAGCCCGCCTGAAAATAGAGGAATACATTTCAAGTTAGCAGTCAGGAGCCCGCCTAAAGAATAGAGGAATACATTTCAAGTCAACAGTTAGGAGCCCGCCTGAAGAACAGAGGAATACATTTCAAGTCAGCAGTCAGGAGCCCGCCTGAAGAACAGAAGGAGTACAATTCAAGTTTTAGCATTCAAATTCTTGTTAATATCTGGTAATATGATGCCCAACCACCAAACAGGGGCAGAAAATTTTCTTTGTTTTGTCTATTTTGTTGAAGTTAGGAGCCCTCCTGAAGAATAGAGGAATACATTTCAAGTCAGCAGTCAGGAGCCCGCCTGAAGAACAAAGGAATACATTCAAGTTTTAGCAGTCAGGAGCCCGCCTGAAGAACAGAGGGAGTACAATTCAAGTTTTAGCTTTCAAGTTCTTATTAATAACTGGTAATATGATGCCCAACCACCAAACTGGGGCAGAAAATTTTCTTTGTTTTGTCTATTTTTGTTGAAGTCAGGAGCCCACCTGGAGAACAAGGGAATACATTTCAAATACAGTAGTCAGGAGCCCGCCTGGAGAACAAGGAAATACATTTCAAATGCAGCAGTCAGGAGCCCGCCTAGAGAACAAGGGAATACATTCAAGTCAGTAGTCAGGAGCCCGCCTGAAGAACAGAGGAATACATTCAAGTTTAGCAATCAGGAGCCCGCCTGGAGAGCATGGGAATACATTTCGAGTCAGCAATCATGGGCCCGCTTGGAGAGCATGGGAATACATTCAAGTTGGCAGTCAGGCATCTACTTGGAGAAAGGAAAAGCATCTCAGATTACAATTCAAGGCGCAACAAAGGGATATCACCGGGAGAATACAAGTCAACAAGGCAACAAGAACCATAAGAGCAAGTTTGAAGATATAGATAGGATTTTTGTAAAGCATAGATCATAGTTTAGTCTAGTTTCTTTTATTTTGGCATGATGTAATAAGGGGGTTCAGTAAGCAGTAGCAGCAGCAACAATAGTGAAATCACAGCTTCATGGTAGTCCCAGCTACCAGACATTCCCGAACTATACTGACCTGATTCCTTTTTAGCCAAGGGTATGTAGGCAACCTCAGAAGTAGGGTGCGGTCAAATCTTTCAAAAACGCTTCCCACGGAATATTCAAACGGGCAAAAATCACTCGTATCTGCTCACTTTATCTTTGCACGAAAACTCTTCGTATTTTCGAGAAAAGAGGGGAAGCTGTGAGCACGTGATTTTTGCCTTATATAAATTACTCCCAGAAATTCAAAACAAAATAACTTCTTTTGGTGTTTGCAATTTTGTGGATTTTTGTGACATTTTCTATTAATTGTTTGCATTTTGTCAGTGCATTTTAATTATTGAAAAACATAAAAAATATAAATTGCATCTACATTTAGGACTTAATTCTACATATTTTTATATTAATTAGTAATTAGGGTTTTACAAAATAGAAAAATCTCAAAAATAATTTATTTGTGCATTTATTAATTCTTAGTTTTGAATTTCATTAGTTTTCCTTAATTTGGTAGTTAATTAATTGTATTTAATATAATTGGGTAGGTTAATTTAGTTTTTAAGAATTAATTTAGGTTTTTAGTTTAATTTGAAAAGAAAAGAAAGAATTAAATAAAGGAAAATTTGGTCTTCTTTAATAAGAAAATTAATTTGGGCCCAACCACCGCTTGAACCCGTCAAAAACACCCCTTAACCCAACCCAAACCCACTCCTTAACCCGTCCAGACCCCTTACCTCCAAAACAATACTGTTTCGTCATTAGTAGATCTGAGACGTCGAGGTTGGACGATCCAACGGATCAGAAGTTGGGTGTCACTAATATTTAAGTGTCTGAATGCCCCCTCCCGCTACCCCCCTCTCACCATCTCCACACCACCAGAGATCACCCTCTCCGTGAACCACCGTGAACCGCTGGCCGAAAATCGCCTCTGCCGGCGGTGAGTCCCCAAACCACCCCAAATTTACACCACATGACCTCCTTACCTTCCTCTTTCCAAATCCACACCCCATTTCCCCCGAATCCCACCCAAACCTCCCAAATCTTCAAAACCCTAGCGCCGCCCTCGTTCCCTCCGGTGGCGGCGCAGCCTCAATTAACCCCAAAATCACACCCTTTCACCCTTGCCACCTTCTCTCCATTAATATATGTTCAATTGCTGTCGAAAGCCCCCCAAATTGTTTCGAACCTTAGATCTAGGGTTCAGGATCCAGACCCTGTTACATGAGGGATATTCGAGGCGTTATTGGTTCGTCCCTCGATAATGTTATTTACTTGCTCTTATTAAGAGAAAGTGGGTGACATTATTGGGGGTGAAAACCAATGGTTCAAGGTCTGTTTTGTTGAGTCTGTCCAAATAAGGTAAACTTCTTCACTTCCTTTAGTTTTTTTAGTTTCAAATCATCTTCTTCCTCACCCTTTTCATAGTCTAGTGTTGAATTAATTTCTATGCTTGTTTCTCCTGTTAATCGAATTATTGAATCTCGACCTTTATGCTTTGTTTTAGTGGTTAACAAGTTTGAATGTTCTATGTGGATTAATTTAGATTTATGTTTGTTGGAATTACTCGTTAAATGATCATGTTTGCTTTATTCATGTTTCAATTTGTCTTCCAGTTGATTTGCTGCATTATTTTAAAAGAATTGTGCGTAGTTTGATCCATTTGAAGCCTAGTTGTTTGATTAATCATGTTTGTCATATTTGAAGAGGTTAGGGCTTAATTGTCAATCTAAAAAACTAAAGGGGACTCAAGGGAAGGGGTAGAGGTTAAATAACAAAGGTTTGAAGGGTAGTATAGGCAACACACTTAGGGAATCTTAGTATAACTGCCTGGGAAGCTTCTAGTAGGGGGATTTCTTTTTGAATTTTTAGGTTTTGGTAGTATAACTTGGGTAGAAAGTCAGAAATCTAGGGATCACTAAGATGAAAACAAAAATTAAAGAAAGGACTAAAATGCAAAATAAAACCTGAAGGGTGCCCTATCTTCCTTGCCTATAAAGGCACTCTTTCTTGCCTTAGAAGGCAGAGAATTAAAAGCTGAAAATCCAGAAAATAAAAGTTGCATACATTCTTACTGTTTCATAGATTTTAGAGCCTAAAAATTTGAGAGTTCTTAGAGAGATTTGAGAGCTGCAAACGAAAAATACCAAAAGCAGCATAATTTTACTGTTTCATAGAGCTTGGGATAGAAATTTTGATAAATAAAAAAAAAGCTGAATCTAAGAAGAGTATTGTTCCATTGCTTTCTTCACTTCGAATTCAGAAGTTTTTCCATCATTAAAACAAATTCTGGTTGCCTTGAGGTTGAAAAATGTTTTGAACTTAGTATTGAGAGTGCTGGTCTGAGTTTTCCATCCATTTACTATTTTATTGGTTTTTGAGTCTTTCCGCGGGGTATTTGGTTGAATTTGGGATTTCTCTTGCTGCTGTTGAGTTTTATTGTCCTGGTTATTGTTATTGCTGTTACCTAAGCTCACAAAGTTCCCTGTTTACTATTGTAATCAGGTACATGCCCTCCCTCCCCCTGAAACTCTATCTGTCTGGATGAAGCTTTGGATTTGAAGAAACAAAAATGAGAAAGAAGGAGTTGAAAGTCCTATCTCAACTATCCTTTATTCCATTCTAATTTACTTTAGATTTCTATTTGAGCATGCTATATTGTTTAGATAATCTGTATGTTAAGTATATAACTTCGCTTGTAGTTGAATCAGGACTATGGTAACTAATATATTTTATGAACTTGAGAATATCTTCTCAACAAACTGATAGAATCTTTTAAGCTGTATGTTTCATATGCTCCATAGTTAGTCATAATGAGTATTAATTCATCAATCACTGTTGCGTTTATGTTATCTTTGGATTCGAACCAGTCTAAGTGTAATGGGCTAAGGCTGTTGGGGAATTTGAAGTGTATCATCCGATGGGCCAATGATCTTAAGAATTAAGAAGAATCATATTGTGGTTATGAGTATCTTTTAGGTTATTTTTCAGGTTGAATTGTTCATTTGGAAATCCTTGAGGTTTAGTTTAGTTTAATTTATTTCAAATTAGAGAGAATATGTAATTTGCATTGTTGGATTTGATGTTAATATACCGTTTGGTAATCCAATATGGAATGTATGCCAGAAGTTTCGAACTTGGGGTTCATTCATGTATCCTCATGGCCCTCAATGATGCGGACCCACATTGGGCTTGAGCAGTAGGATCCTTTTAAATTGAAAAGAGGCCCATCTCCTTTAGACAGCCTTGGTTAATTTAAATCTCTGATTCAAAATTCTGTCATAGGTGAAATTAAGGATAACTTCGTTAGCTGCGTATCATCAATGGATTTTTGTAGAATAAATTGAGGCGTGATTTCAATTGTGTGACCCTCGATTAGCCTTAACTCAACCTTAGAATTCGAGGCGTGCCATTAAGCAAATTACATGGTCCTCGCAAACTGCAAACGCGTAGTTGCTTTAGGCGCTTATTTTAATAATTTACTTTACTAAACTTGGGTGCAAATTTATGTGACCCAAATCCAAATCTCAACAAAGTTAAAATATGTCAAAAGTCACGGGTGCATTTATGTAACGTGGTTCGAGACATATTTTGATAACGTTGCAATTTTTCTCTAAAAAATTAAATAAATGCGGTTAAAAACTAAAATTTGCACATAGGCTCATAATTGTTTAAAATCAGATAATCAAGCCGAATATAACAGTTGAGCGACCATGATAGAACCACGAAACTCGGGAATGCCTAACACCTTCTCCTGGGTTATCAGAATTCCTTACCCGGATTTCTGGTTCGCGGACTGTTAAACAAAGTCATCATTTTCCTCGCTTCGGGATTTTTAAACCGGTGACTTGGGACACCATAAATCTCCCAAGTGGAGACTCTGAATCTTTTTTATAATAAATCCCATTTCGATTGTCACTTCAAGTTGGAAATAACTCCCTTTATTATACTCCCTCCTCGGGGGTGTAGTAAGAAAAAGGAGGTGTGACAATGTTCCCTTCACCTCTCCCCCCTTTTAGAATTTTGCACTTGAACTCTCTTTTAGTTTCTAAGTTCTACCCCCCTCTTGTGAGCCTTGCCTTGGGACCTTGAGTTCCCTCTGAACTTGGACACTTGAGGGCTGGCCCTTCCATACTGCACTATGTTTAATTTGTAATGCATTTGGGTGTGAGCACTGCCCGGAGTCCATATGAGGCTCTTAGGGAACTCTAACACATCCAAATGAGAGAAAGGCTTTGGATCATGATCTCTTGGAGTTGGTTCATCTCATGTTTCAGACATGGAGTCTGAATTAGGCTCCCCTTGATTGTACTTTTAATTTCTGATGTATTTTTCTTTTCTTACATTTATTATGGGCTGTAATAACTTTGTAATAAAACTCTTGGGGGATTTCTAGTAAAAAGGGATAGGGTAAAAATGCATGCAAAAAGGGGTAGATAACCTGCTTATAGGAATTTCTAATTTTAGCATTCTCATATGTGGATAACATGCCTTTAGGAATTTTTGATTTCTGCACTCGCATATAGCTACCATGTCTATAGGTTATTTCTGAATTTCTGCCTATCATATAGATACCATGCTCATAGGGATTTTGTATTTTTCTCACATAGATACCATATCTATAACTAACTGGAAATATGAATCCTGCATGTGCATATAGAAAACATGCCTATAAGTCTTTCTGAATCTTGCTTATACATTCACCACTAGGAAAACATGTTTATAGGTCTTAAATAATCAACTGCAATTAAATATCATGTTCATAGACTTTAAACAAAATTCAGCATCTAGATATCATGCCTATAGGGTTTCTAATTTTTTTTACTACGTCTATAAAAGGTTTTTCTTAAAAAATCAACAATGCATAGAAAGCATGCCTATAGGAACTATTAACAAAGTCTGAAATGTCTCACTCGCTTATAAGTCTCAAACCAGTAATAACAATATCTAACGTTTGAAGAACTTATGATCTGTTGCTAAAACTCGCCTTTCTTTAATAACTGACAACTTTTCCTTAAAGTAGTATGTATTCAATTACTTCATTGTATCTAAAGTCAGTAGATATCATGCCTATAGGACTTTTGTCCAATGCTTAGGCAAGCCTTAGGGTAAAGTTTATAAACTGCATCAGTCTTTATCAATTACAACTAGCAGGCAGGCCTAATTTGAACTTCTTATCTAAAATATGTAATAAATTAGTCTGCCTCGACTTTTATTTTTCAATCAGATCTTAATAGTACGTGCAAGACATGCTAAACTATGTGTTATTCATTGGTCTAAAGGAGGTGTGTCTGAGCCCTTTTATTTGTTTATATGCTTCCCCAAACTTGCTATATGTATTTTGTTCGTCGTCTTAGTATTTTTACCTTTTGAAACCACAAATAAGCCCAACATCTCTTCCCTTTAGAATTAGTAGTCCCAAATACCTCCGGGATTGATAGGATTGTGGCGGGTAATAGGATGCAATAAGTGAACAAGACCAGTCCGCGCTTTAATACCTTAAAGGTTTAGGAAATTGTAAATATGGATATGATGACCACGGGATAACATCACGTGTATCCCCTCACTGAGGAGTGATTACCGGATGTTGTGTGGGTTGATCCATATTATTAATAAACCTCGGACCCCCTTCCTTTTTTTCTTTTTTCTTTTAAATCTTTTAAAACGTTTCTTCTAAGAAAAATCAACTCTCTTTAATTCTTTCCGACTTTGTTTATTTCTAACCTTTATGTGAAAAACCCCCTCTTATTTGAAGTCTTGCTTGGCTATGTGTTATTTGTACCTTAAGTCACAGCAATAGCTTGCCCGGGAACCACACTAGTGGATCCTGAGGGGTGACTAATACCTTCCCCTTGGGATAATTTCAAGCCCTTACCCAATATCTGGTTATCCAAATTAAACCCTTCTTAGTGTCCTAATGCACTTAAATCATTAGGTGGCAACTCTTCAATTCCAAAACCCGATTCCCAAAAGGGAACGAGTTGCCTTCCCAAATGTCATATACCTGATTTAGCGAGAAAAAGGGGGTGCGACACTGATTTGCTCACAAAACAAAATACAAAATGCGATCGAAAATACCACAGCAAAGTGGGAAATGCGATCACAAATAGCAAGGGTTTACCTGGGTGGTCTGTTTCATAATGCGGTGACTTTATGGTCCGCATATCAACTATGCGATCGCAAATGTCACCGCGTTTCATCATCATCCTCTGAAGACTAGGGTTTAATTATGCGGCCAAAATGCAGACCGCATTTTGATTTTGCGGGCCGCAAATGCCATCGTCCTCATGATTCCATTCATCCCTCAACAATGGAGGTTCTATTTCTTCATACCCATTACCCCAGATACATTTTCTACCCAGAAACGACCACGATATGGAAAAACAACTATGAAAAACAACACAATCAAAAATGCAGAACGAAAATAAAGAAGAACACAGAAGAGACAGTCATGAAATTGAAAATGGAAAATTAGGGCAAGGATACATACCAGTGAAGATGAGTACGAGCACTATGGAGATTATGAATGGGTTTTCGTCCTTTGTAAGATTCGATCACTGGCCGCCCATTTTTCAGTCTTTGTTTGCCTCTCTTTTCTTTTCGTTCTTTTCTCTTTTTTTTTTGTTTTCCTCTGTTAGAAAAATATTTTTTTGTTTTGTTTTGAATGTCTGAAAGATGAGAGAATGCGACGACTTACCTGACAACTTTGCGGTTGGAAAGTCACTGCATAACACACTATGCGACTGCATTGGTATTATGTGGTGGGTTCAATTAACCTGATGAAGGGTAACAAATGTGGTGCACAATGCGATCACATAGTTGAAATGCGGTCCTCAAAGTGCACCACCTTGTCGCATTCTGACCAACGATTTTAGCTAAACTCACTATTTTGGTTTGCGACCAAAATGCGGTCCGCATAGTGAAAATGCGACCGCATCTTTGCAGCAAGCTTCACACTGTGGTTTTTCTTCCCTTTCTTATGCATTCCTACCCAGTGTTGTGATTTTTTGAATCCCCTACACTCTAACACACACTTTAAATTGCTCTGGTAAATCTATCTATCAAAAACTAAAATTTTAAAGAACAAAAAGAGTGTTACCACACATGGGTTGCCTCCCATAAAGCTCTTGATTTAACGTCGCGGCACGACGAAGTTGGTGTTCCTTTGGATTCACTCAATGGTCGGGCATGGACCATCTTTGAGAGCCAGCTGCTCCACTAAGGGGTCGTTTGGTAGGATGCATAAGAATAATGCTGAATAGGGTGTATTAGTAATGCTGGTATTAGTTATGCTTGCATTAGTTATGCTGGTATTAGTTATGCTAACATATTTCTTATCCATTATTTGGTTTGATGTATTAATATATTGCACAATTTCTAAAAGAATTGTTTGTTTACAAAAATGCCCTCAAAACTAGTCCCCACTCTAACTTTTTAAAAGAAACATATGTTGAGAAATATTTTTATATTAAAAGCTTTAAAAAAAATATTTTATTTGTCTACCTATATTGTAAAATAAAATTAAATATTTATTTATAAAAAAAGAAAATATGCTAAGAATTTATTTATTTACTAGGGATATAATTTTATTTCTCACTATTTGGATTATTTTGGACATGTATTAATATACTAACTAGCATATCTTAATCAAGCATAAATTTTGAAGGACAATTTTATCTTTAACTAAGCTAATACATGCATTAAAACCCATTGCATTACTAATACCATTGTTTTCTATGCATTAGTTATGCATAGGATAATACCAAATAGGATGTATAACTAATGCTTGCATAAGTAGTGCATGGGTTCACAATGTCTACCAAACAATGTTATTAATACACAAAGCTAATGCACCCTACCAAACAATGTATTATTAATACACAAAGCTAATGCATTAGCTTATCTAATGCACCCTACCAAACGACCCCTAAATGTTTTTCTCCATCTGTGCCTAAGTAGTGTTTGATTCGTTGGCCATTTACTTTGAATGTCCGGAGGCCGTCTTCCGATGCTAGTTCCACAGCTCCAAAAGGAGAGATATTTACCACTTTGAACGGACCGGACCATTTTGATTTGAGCTTTCCCGGAAACAATTTGAGCCTTGAGTTAAACAGCAAAACCAAGTCACCCGACTTGAACTCCCTCTTCAAGATCATTTTGTTATGGACGAACTTCATCCTTTATTTATACACAGCTGCACTTTCATATGCATGGAAACGGAATTCCTCCATTTCGTTGAGTTGTGTTAACCTCAAATTTGCAGCCTCAGCCCAATCCAAGTTCAACCTTTACAAAGCCCACATGGCCTTGTGTTCCAGTTCCACAGACAGATGACAAGATTTGTCGAAAATTAACCAATAAGGAGAAGTACCAATATGAGTCTTGTACGCCATGTGGTATGCCCACAATGCATCATCTAGCTTCCTTGACCAATCGGTCCTGTGTGCATTGAAAGTCTTTGCTAGAATACTTTTGATCTTCCGGTTGGACACCTCAACTTAACCACTAGATTGGGGATGATAAGGTGTGGCCACATTGTGCTTGACACCATACTTCTCTAGCAGCCCCATGAAATCTTTGTTACAGAAATGAGACCCATCATCACTAAGAATGGCCCTAGGAGTGCCAAACCGAGTGAATATGTTTTTCTTCAAAAATGCAGTCACACTTCTTGCTTCATTGTTTGGCAAAGCAATTGCTTCAACCCATTTGGACACATAGTCCACAGCTAACAAGATATATTTCATCTCACAAGAGCTCACAATGGGACCCCAAAAATCAATTCCACATACGTCGAAGATTTTTATCTCCATCATAAAGTGCATTGGCATTTCATGCCTCTTGGAGATTGATCCTTGCCTTTGATATTGGTCACAAGCCTTGACCATTTGATTGGAATCATGATAGATTGATGGCCAATAGTAACCACATTCAAGTACCTTAGCCGCCGTTCGATTTCCTTCGTGATGACCCCTAACCGGTGAGTCATGGCATGCCTTTAGAATTGGCATAATATCTTCTTATGGAATGCACCTTCTAATTATATTGTCTTCACAAACACGGAACAATAATGGTTTCTCCCAATAATATTGCCGACAATCTCTCAAGAACATCTTCTTTTGATAGGATTCCAATCCCTCCGGAATAAGGTCACTCACCAAGTAGTTAGCAATATCGGCATACCACGGTGCAGAAGTGCTAGATAGTGCCAATATTTGTTCATTTGGGAATGCATCATTGATTTCAAGATCTCCCTTTGGTCTCTCTGCTTCTTCAAGCTTTGATAAATGATCCGCCACTTGATTTTGAGTTCCCTTGCGATCATTAACCTCGAAGTCAAATTCTTGCAACAACAAGACCAATCGAATCAACCGAGGCTTTGCATCCTTCTTTTCCATGAGATAGCAAAGAGAAGCATGATCCGTGTACACTATCACCTTGGATCCCAACAAATAAGCTCGGAACTTCTCAAAGGCATAGACAATGGAAAAAATCTCTTGCTCAGTTACTGTGTAATTCATCTACACCCCATTGAGTGTCTTGCTTGCATAATAGACCGGGTGGAGAACCTTGTTGGGACGTTGGCCAAGCATTTCCCCATTAGCTACACCACTGGCGTCACACATGAGCTCGAAAGGAAGAGACTAATCGGGTGTGACAATAATAGGTGTCGTGGTGAGCCTTTGCTTCAATTCCTCAAAAACTTTGAGGCATTTCTCATCAAACACAAATTTGGCGTCTTTCTCAAGGATTTTGCACATAGTATTTGCAATCTTGGAAAAATTCTTGATGAAACGCATATAGAATCTGTCATGCCCTAAGAAACTTCGAACACCTTTAATGGAAGTAGGTGGATGAGGCTTGGAAATAATCTCGATCTTAGCCCGGTCAACCTCTATGCCATGTTTTGAAATTTTATGCCCCAATACGATGCCTTCATCCACCATGAAATGGCATTTCTCGCAATTGAGCACAAGTCTTAAGCACTTGTCCAAGATTGTTAAGACGATTCTCAAAAGAATCACCTACTACCGAGAAGTCATCCATGAAGAACTCTATAAAATCTTCCACCATGTTAGAGAAAATGGACATCATGCATCTTTGAAAAGTCACCGGAGCATTGCACAAACAAAATGGAATCCGGCTAAATGCAAAAGTTCCATAGGGGCAAGTGAATGTCGTCTTCTCTTGATCCTCCAATGCAATGTTGATTTGGTTGTAGCCGGAATATCCGTCAAGGAAGCAATAAAATGACCTTCCCGCTAGCCGATCAAGCATTTGATCAATAAAAGGCATAGGTAAATGGTCTTTGCATCTGGCACTATTGAGCTTCTGATAATCCATACACACCCTCCAACTGGTCACCGTTCTTGTTGGGATGAGCTCATTTTTTTCATTTTCAATTACGGTCATGCCTCCTTTTTCGGCACACATTGCATCGGGCTTACCCAAGAACTATCAGCAATAGGGAAAACTACCCCGACATCCAACCACTTGATGATTTATTTTTTACCACCTCTTGCATTGACGGGTTCAACCGTCCTTGATGTTCCACACTTGGTTTTGTTTCACTCTCCAAGCGGAAATCCCTCGGATATCCGCAATTCTCCATCCAATGGCTTGCCTATGCTCCTTTAAGACTTCCAACAATTGTTCCACCTGCACATCATTCAACAAAGAAGAAATGATTACGGGTAAAGTATCATTGGAGCCAAGAAATTTATACCTCAAGTGAGGTGGAAGTGGTTTGAGCTCTAGTTGTGGTGGCTCGATAATAGAAGGATTTGCGGGTGGAGTGGATCTATTCTCCAAGTTGAGAGAGAGCTTAGCTGGAGCATAAGTGTAAGATCCAAGCCCCTCCAATGCATTTACCTATTCCATATATCCTTCCATATCTTCACCATCAAAGTTCACCAAAATAGCCGCCAATGCATCGCCGAGGCATTGTTCTTCAATTTTTATTTCAACCACATCATCTACTTCATCAACAACATCTATCACTGAGATGTTCTCATAGTCATGGGGTAGTTTCATGCCCTTGCTTGCTTGGAACGTAACTTCCTCATCATTAACGCTGAATTTGATCTCATTGCATTCTGAATCCATTAGTGCTCTCCCCGTGGCAAGGAATGGTCTCCCCAAAATGATAGGGATCTCTTTATCGACTGCACAATCTAGGATTAATAAATTGGCGGGTAAATAAAACTTTCCCACTTTTACAAGTACATCGTCAACAATTCCCACCGGTCATTTGATGGACCAGACGGTCATTTGCAATTTCATACTAGTGGGCCTTGGCATACCTAACCTCGTTTGCTTATAGATGGCAAGAGGCATTAAGTTGATGCTAGCCCCATTATCACAAAGGGCTCTAGCAAAATCACGTGACCCAATAGTATAAGGAATGGTGAAAACTCCCGGATCTTCTTTCTTTTGAACTGTCGATGTTGCAATGATGGAACTAATCCGGTGAGTAACATTTACCATTTCATTCTTTGTAGTCCTTTTCACGGTGATCAAATCTTTTAAATATTTAGCAAACCCCGGCAACTCTTGAAAAGCTTCCACAAATGGAATATTCACTGATAATTGCTTGAGGATGTCGTAAAATTTTTCAAGTTTTCCATCATCAACCTTTCTCGCGAGTCTTTGAGGAAATGGGGGAGGAGGTCTAGGAATAGGTGGAAGATTTTTTGGTGTCGCTTTTACCTTTTCCTTTACCTCTTACCGGTCCTCTTTTTGCACTTATAACTCTTCCGGCATCTTTTCAACTTCAACAACACTTGGCTCTTTAACCTCAACCCCTTGTTTCAACTCTTCTACTTCAACCGTTTGTTCACCCTCTCCTTGCAGCACCTTCCCACTCCTAGTAGTAATTGCCATGATGTGAGAAGTTGGGCCACTCCCACCACCCCTTGGGTTCGCAATTGTGTTACTAGGGAGTGTTCCCTTTTTTTTTGGATTTTGTTCCCTCGAGAGGTCTCTCATTTGCATCTCCAATTTTTGAATGGAGGCGGTATGATATCCAACAATCTCGGTCATGTTCCTCATAGAAATGTCAGATTTTTCTTGATTTTGCAACACCCACTCAAGCATACCTTCCAACTTAGATTCACTAGAAGAACCTTGATTTGAGTATTGACCTTTTGGAGGAACATAAGGGTTTGAACTCCGGTTAGAAAAGTTGTTTTTGGTGTTCCAATTCCCTTGGTTTGAGCCACCTTGTTCATTTCTCCATTGTTGGTTGTCTTGCCCTTACGGGTTAGGCCTCCATTGACTTTGTTGTCCCTGACCTTGGTATTGTTGTCTTTGATACCCTCCTTGAGGGTTGTTGATGTAGTTTGCTTCTTCAAACTCTTCATTGGATATAGCTTGCACATCCTCCACTACATTCACCTTTTTGGTTTGACTTTCTGTGAACATTTTTGTCAACACATTGACATTTGTGGCAAGTCCTGCGATTATTTGGTCCCTCTCTTGATTCTCCTTAATCAGGTTGGTCAAGAAAGGGGAACCATATGCAATTGCACCTGTGGTATCCTCAGAGTGCCAAGATTGATTATGTTTTGCCATTTTGTCAAGTATTTGTGTGACCCTTGCAAATGATTTGTCCATAAAAGATCCGTCAGGTGCATTCTTTGCTATAGCTTGGTTCATAGCATCCAAGCCCATATAGAATTTCTCCAACAAGATAGAGCCCGGAAAACCATGATTAAGAGACATCACCAAATATAATTTGAATCGATCCCATGCCTCATGTAGATATTCCCCCGGCTATTGCTTAAAGAAGAAAATTTTATCTCGAAGCTCCGACTTCTTGCTTTGTGGGAACCATTTAGCTAAAAATGCCCGGACAAGTTCAGGCCAAGAACGGATGGAATTTGGTGGCAAGTTTTGGAGCCACTTCCTTGCGTCTCCAGCTAGTGAGTACTTGAACACCCTCAACCTTAGGGCATCATCTGAGACATTGTTCTGCTTATGCATAGCACATACTTCCAAGATGTTCCTAAGGTGTTGTGTTGTATCATCATCGGTGGAATTCCTGAAAACCCCCTCCACTTTGAGCATTAGGATTAGACCATGTTCCACTTTGAAAGTTGAAGCACCAACAACCGGAGGTACAATAGCATGTGTATCCTCAATGTACTCATCTATGTCCGCAAAAGGATTTTTATCCTCTTCTTCCTCGTAGTCTAACATGTCTTCCTATCAACACCAAGTAAATCAAGCAAAGTGTGATGGAATAGAATAAGACGTAAAGTAAAGCACAAACTAATTAGTAATTTCAAAACTGTATTCCCCGGCAACGGTGCTAAAATTTGATACGCTCAAATTACACTTTAATAAATAGTGTAAGACGGTCGGTGTCAAATATAATAACCCAACAAGGTTGGGGTCGAATCCCACAGGGAATGTGTGAAAAGCTACTTGATTAGTGTATCACTTGACTTATATCTTAATTCTACCCGGTTAATTGTAACAAGAGTATGGTATAATTGTGATTTGAAGAAATACTAATGTTGAGATTTAGAATGTAATTAATTGGATGAAAGAAAACAAGGTTTGTGTCACCTTCAATAAAATGTAATGTTATCGGTGTTAATGTGATATATTTCTAATTGAAGGTCCTTTTTGATGTGTAAATGATTTCTAAATGACTACCCAATATTTTTCAATAGTTGGGTAGTATCTACTCTTTATGATTTTTCCAAATATAAAAAAGTTGCAATTAAGAACAATCAATATATGCCAAATAAAACACACTTATTCCTAGGGAATTCTATTAAACAAGGGTTAACGCCTTGAGTCTTTGATATTTACTCCTACCAAATTCTAACCCACTTTCCCAAGCAAAGCAAGAATTTAAAGGCACTTGTTAGTGTTTGCAACCACCAACAATAAATGAAGAATGAGAAGTAAATGAACATCAACCAACCATTATATATATATATTCAATGGTAAACACCCATTAATATTACACCCATTTAGGGTCCACAACCTTAGTATTTAAAGTTAGCTACTCATGCTAAAATACAAAATGAAGAGAATATTTAATGTCATAAAGCTTACAAAGTGAAAGATTCTTCAACCAAAAGCTTCCAAAAGTGAAGAATATTCAAGTCTTGTATTGTAGCTTCCAAAATCAGACCAGATGAACCCACAAAATCCCAATAAATCTATTTATAGTGTGCCGAAAATCGGACAAAAATCGGACAAAAATCGGACAAAAATGCTCTTTCAGGTTGAATATACAACTGCATTATGTTGCATAACAAACATGCAGTCTGCATTCTTGACATTGCAATCACAGATTGTAACCCTAGTTTCCAGGCCTTCGCCGCATTTATGGTTTGCGGTCCGCATTGTAGAAATGTGACCGCATTTTGCATCGCATTTTCTTCCTTCAGTAGACTTCATGTTTAGTTTGCGATCAATTCTACGGCTCGCAAACAGGTTATGCAATTACAGATGGGACCGCATTTTTGACGTTGAACTTTGCCCAGAAATCTATTTTGATCTGCGATCTTGGTGTGAAATCTACGGCTCGTATGTGGGTTTTGCGATAGCATTTCCACATTTGCGATGCCTTTTTGCTCTTTTCTTGTCTTTTTGTGGCTTTTTGAACTCTTTTCCATGATCTTAGGTTCCTAAGCCTCATACACTGCAAAAACACTAAAATTACATAAGTAGAAAGGGCAATTGCATTTAAAACAAGCTAAAATCTAAGCAATTAGTATCAAATGTGCCGAAATTCTCCAGCATATCATTGTCGCAACAGTTGAGGCTGTGTGCCACAACGGAATTAGAGTTAGTCCTTAGGTTTGCAAAGAGATTTTGTAAATGTTGTTTTAGCTTAGTGATTTTAGTGGAAGTTTGGGAAAATCCTACTGAGTAGTAGGTTATGATTTTTTCACCTTTTGAGCCAGGTGTTTTCCACGTAAAATCGATGTTTTCTTTATTTTCTGTGTTTATTATTCCACAAACAGTAGTAGTTAGAATACCTAGAAGAACCAGGTTCTTCTACAGTTAAGCGAAAATTGAGTACCACACACCCCTTCTTGTGTGGTATTGACGCTTAAAACATCACAAACCAATAAAGTTGTGAATCTCTATGGCTGAGGACGGTCTGGGCTAACTCTGAACCGCCCCTATCTTCTTCAGATCAACCTGAATGCCCTCGCTGGATGCCACGTGCCCCAAGAAAGCCACTGAACTGAGCCAAAATTCACACTTGGAGAATTTTGCATAAAGCTTCTCCTCCCTCAATCTCTGTAACACAAATCTCAAATGCTCTGCGTGCTCCTCCTCACTATGCGAATACACCATAATATCATCAATGAAGACTATGACAAACGAATCAAGATAAGGCCAGAACACGTTGTTCATCAAATGTATGAATATTGTTGGGGCATTGGTCAGCCCAAAAGACATCACCAAGAACTCATAATAACCATATCGGGTCCTGAAAGCTATCTTAAAAATATCTGAGTCCCTGATCTTCAACTGGTGATAACCCGAACGAAGATCAATCTTGGAGAACACTCTCGCTCCCTGAAGTTGTCGAATAAATCAACAATGTGAGGCAAAGGATACTTGTTCTTAATTATTACTTTGCTCAATTGCCGATAATCAATGCACATCCTCATAGTGCCATCCTTCTTCTTCACAAATATAACCGGCGCACCCCAAGGTGACACACTAGGCCGAATGAACCCCTTATCGAGGAGTTCCTGAAGCTGCTCTTTTAACTCCTTCAACTCCGCTAGTGCCATATGATACGGCCGAATAGAAATGGGCTGAGTGTCCAGCACCAGGTCAATACCAAAATCAATATCCATGTCTGGTGGCTTGCTCGGCAGGTCTGCAGGAAACACATTGGGAAAATCCCTCACAATTGGAATAGAATCAATACTGGGTGTTTCAGCTCTGACATCCCTCACAAAGGCTAGATACGAGAGACAACCTTTCCCAACCATACGCTAGGTCTTCAAGAATGAGATAACTCTATTGGGAACATAATCAGTCAAACCTCGCCACTCAATCTGTGGCACACCCAGGATAGCCAATGTGACTGTCTTGGCATGACAGTCCAGAATAGCACGACAAGAAGATAGTCAATCCATGCCCAAAATGATATCAAAATCTACCATACACAATAATAAAAGATCCAGTCGGGTCTCCAGACCCCCAAAAGTCATAACACATGACCGGTACACATTGTCTATGACAACAGTATTGCCCACTGGAATAGATACATGAACAGGTGAAATAAGGGACTCACGGGGCGTATCCAGGTAACGGTAAAAGTATGATGCCACATAAGAAAAGGTGGAACCGGGATCAAATAATGCAGAGGCATCTATTTGGCAGACTGAAAAAATACCTAAAATTACGGCATCTGAAGTAGCAGCATATGGTCTACCTAGGAGGGAATAGAAACAAGCCTGACCACCGCCTGATCGATCTCCACGTCTAGGGCGATCCCTAGCTGACTGATATCCACCCCTAGCTGGCTGGGCAGGTGGTGAAGTAACTCGACTAGAAGTCGAGGGCTGACTCCTCTACTGAGACTGACCATCATGAAGATGAGGACACTGCCTCCTCATATGCCCAAACTCTCCACACTTATTACAACTCCCCGGTGTTGGAGATGTGGACTAAAGGAAACCCCTGGCACCTGAATGACCAGTAGAAAGACCTGGCATGGAAGAACCATGCACTGATGGAGCATGGGATGAACTCTAGGATAGAAGGGCACTGAGTGATAAGTGGCCCTGATAAGAACTGTGAGAACCATGACTTGATGATGCCCCGTGATAACCTGGCGAGCTGAATAAGACTGCCTGAAAGGACGACCTCTGCCCTGCTGGAACTGACCCCTCGAAAGAGCACTGCTAAAGCTACCAGATCCCCAAGGCCTCTTGGCCTCCCTCTCCTCTCGCACTTGTTGGCGAACCGACTCAATCTCACGGGTGATGTCAACAACCTCCTCAAAAGTAGCACCTGTCACCCTCTCCCTAGTCATGAGAATCTGAAGCTAATATGTAAGGCCATCAACAAACCTCTTAATCCTCTCTCGATCTGTGGTAACCAACAAAACCGCATGACGGGCTAACTCAGAGAACCACATCTCATACTGCGTCACAGTCATCTCTCCGTGACGCAATTGCTTAAACTGCCTGCGCAGCTCCTCTCGGCGAGACTGTGGCACATACTTCTCCAGAAGGAGAATAGAGCACTGCTTCGAGGTAAGGGGCACTGCACCAACAGGCCTACGCCTCTCATATACCTCCCACCAAGTGAAGGCAGCCCCAGAAAACTGAAAGGTAGTGAATGCTACGCCATTGGCCTCTAGAATCCCCGTTGTACGAAGCATCCTCTGGCACTTATCTAAGAAACCCTGGGCTTTCTCGATCTCTGCACCGCTGAAGGTCAGAGGCTGGAGTCTACCAAACCTCTCTAGTCGATGTTGCTCGCTGTCTGGCATAACTGGTACCACATACTCCTGAGTTGGTGCAACCGGCTAGGCTAGAGGTGCCCTCGGTGTCAAGATTCCCTGCAAAACCTACTCTGGTGTGCGAGCAATGGGAGTCTGGGTGCCTACCCCAGCCTGAGAAGTAGTTGCAATCGTAGTAAGTGAGACTGGCTGAGCCAAACCGGTACACACTGATAAGATCTAAGCTAGAGCCTTCTGGAGGCCTGGAATCACAATAGGCACAACTGGTGCCTGAGCTGGTGGTGTTGTAGCCTCCACAACTAGGACCTGATCCTGAATTGGGGCACTTGATGGATCTGCAGGTGTTGCCCCAAATACCGGTTGTGATGGCGCCTATCACATTATTAGGCAAGCCAACCCAAACATCTAATCACAACCCTTTTTCCTTATAATATGCCATTTTTTAACACATGTTTAATTACCAGATTTTTATAATAAGCATTTGAAAACAACAAAATATACGTGAAAATCAAATAAACATGAAACTACACAGCCCCAAATATCTGGTGTCACAAGGCTAGAGCCTCTAATACATGACTGAATTTCTAATACATCATAAGTCTAGAAAACAGGAGAAAATAGGGCTGCGGATTATCAGAGGAAAACAGGGCTGCGGATGCCATGCAGCTACCTTGCAATCTCTGTCAAACACTAGATCAGCTGAGGACCCTCACTCGGCCACTCGGGCACCTAGATCTGCACATAAGGTACAGGGAGTAACGTGAGTACGCCAACTCAGTAAGTAACTAAAGTATGTAAGGACTAAAAGCAGTGACGAGCAGTTAAAATCATATAACTGAATAAACAACAGGATAACATATCAACTTCACAGTTCAAAACCAGTTTCATCGTAAAATCATCAATTTCAGTTTAAACTCTTGAAATCATATACTTAGCAATTTTTCCAACAAAGGTTTATTCTAAAAGAAGAGTGAAATCATTGAAAATATCATAACTGGGCCCCTCGGGCAAGGTATCACTCAGAATATGGCCTCTCGGGCAGCGTCTCATTCACTCGTCACTCACTCTCGTCACTCAATACTCACTCTCAGTGCTCAAGATCATTAATATCTCATAACAATAGAAATCATAGAAAACTGATGCGGCGTGTAGCCTGATCCATAATTTATAGTCGACTACGCTCACTGGGGGTGTACAGACTCCGGAGGGGCTCCTACAGCCCAAGCGTCATATTGTTGCGGCGTGCAGCATGATCCAATATATATATATATATATATATATATATATATATATATATATATATATATATGATTGCGGCGTGCAGCCCGATCCATATAAGTATCGGTGCGGCGTGCAGTCCGATCCATAACTCACACATATATAAATATCCTCACCATCATGTTCTCAACCTCTCTCATTCATTAACCCCACAGTCTCTGGGCACAACAGTAGAAATTAGGGAACTCAGTCCAAACAGTCCTCACATTTAGAAGTGGAGTAATAAAACCAGCTTTAAACATTTAAACAGGTAAAACATGACTGAGTATATGCTTACAACAATTAAAGTGAGGAAAAATAGTAAAAATGCCCCTAAGGGTCTCAACAGGTTGGCACAAGGCCCCAAACATGGCATACATCCCATAATATAGTATAAATGACTAAAGTGCGGGATAACATAAGATTTCAAATTAAATACGCTGTTTAATAGTCATTATGGGACAGACCAAGTTACAATCCCTATCGATGCACACCCACACGCTCGTCACCTAGCATGTACGTCACCGCATTTATCGAAACAAGTCAAATATCGGGGTTTTGTACCCTTAGTTCCAGATTTACAATGGTTACTTACCTCAAACCGGTGAAAATACTACTCCGCGATGCCTTTACCCCTCAAATCAGCCTCCACTCACGTCGTATCTATCAAAAATCAAAATCACGGCATCAAAATATTCTAAGGGAACAAAGCCCAAGCGAAAACAATCAAATAATACCAAAAATCCCGTAATTGCCAAAACCTGACCCCCGAGCCCATGTCTTGAAACTAGATAAAAATCATATCAACGGAATCCTTATCCTCCCACGAGTCAATACATACCAAGAACACTAAAATCGGAGTCCAAATGACTCCTCAAATTCCCATTTTAAGGTCTATTAATCTCAAGCCCAAATTCCTCAATTTTTAGGCCTAAATCCATGATTTATTAGGTAGATTTCATATTAGAATCGAGTTTTAAGTCCAAAATTCTTACCTCCAAGTGATTCCCTTTGAATCCCTCTTCAATCTCCTTTTAAAATCTCTAAAAACGACCAACAATGAAAGAAATAAACTCCAAATTCGCGGACAAGACGACTATTTAAACCTTCTGCCCAGGCCTGAAATCCTTCTACGCGAACGCGGTCAAAGCCCCACGTTCGCGAAGCAAAAAAATACCTTGACCAAAATTCCTCTTTCGAGATTGCGACCACCACATCGCGAACGCGATGCTTAACTCAGACAGGCCTGCGCGATCGCGTTCCACCTATCGCGAACGCGATAAATTAAATTCCCCAGAAGCTCAGCCGCCCATTTCTTCTACGCGAACGCGATGCACAGATGCCCAGCCCTTCGTGAATGCAGAGCCTTCCACAAGAATGCAAAGGCTGAATTTCCAGCTTCCTCAACTGACGCTCTCGCGAACGCGAAGGTCATTTTTCCGCAGCACTGACCTGCAATTTTTTGCAGGTTCAAGCTTCATGGAATGGCCCGATTGACCATCCGAAACTCACCCGAGGCCCCCAGGACCTCAACCAAAGTCACCAACATGACCTAAAACCTTATTCAAACTTGTACCGATCTTCAAAACACCTCAAACAACATCAAATCAGTCAAAACACATCAGATTCAAGCCCAAGTTTTCAATCTTCTGAATTCCGCTTTTGATCAAAAACCTAACCAAACTACGTTCGAATGACCTAAATTTGGCACACACATCCCTAATGACACAACAAAACTACTGCAACTATGAGAATCCAATTCTGACCCCTATATCAAAATCTCACCAACCATTTGAAAATCGCGAAAATCCAATTTTGTCAATTCAAGCCTAAATATACTCTGGACCTCCAAAACTTAATCGGATCATGCTCCTAAGTCCCAAATCGCCTCCAGAAGCTAACCGAACCATCAAAACTCACATTCGAGCCCTCTAACACATAAGTCAACATCTGGTTGACTTTTCAAACTTAACCTTCCTCAAAAGAGATAAATGTCTCAAACCTTACCAAATCCTTTCCGAACCCTAACCAATCAACCCGATCACATATAGAACCATTATACAAAGCAATTAGAAGTAGAAATGTGGAAAACGGAGTGTTAACTCATGAGATGACTGGTTGGGTCGTCACATTGGGGAAGACCTCGAGGGTGGAGATGCTTCTCCCAAAGATGATCGGTCCATTTAGGATTTTAAATACGTTTTGTATTTCTATCGAGGCCTCTTCAGCCCTATTAAAGAAATTCCATCGGGTCGTGTTGCCCTTGTAAAATATTTTGATGTATATATAAATTTTCCCTTTTATGGCTTCTAAATTTTTTGTCTATTTGTTAATTTATACATAGGTCAATGCGCCTTAGCAAAAAATAATGAGGTTGTATTTGAAGGTCCAAGATTGAGATGGTAAGGACCGACAGTAACTACTACCCTCGATCGTTTCTGATCGATAGTCCCTGAGTGAACGTTCGAACTCAAACTGAGGCGGATCTTAGGCTCGATAAATAGATTCCAAGTGAGGTAATTTGCTTGAACTCGAATTAAGGTAGCCCTTAGGTTTGATATGTAATTTCTCTAATGAGAATTACTTTCTCGAACTCGGATTAAGGTAGCCCTTAGGCTTTGTACTCCAGTGAGAATGATTTCTCGAACTCGAACTGAGGCGGCCCTTGGGCTCAATAGATAGTCCTCGAGTGAGAATGGTTTGCTAGAACTTGAGTTAAGGTAGCCCTTAGGCTTTGTAGTCAAGTAGGAATGATTTATCAAACTCTAACTAAGGTAGTCCTTAGGCTTTATAGTCGAGTGAGAATGATTTTTGAAACTCGAACTGAGATGGCCCTTGGGCTCGATAGATGGTCTTCGAGTGAGAATGGTTTGCTTGAACTCGAGTTAAGGTAGCCCTTAGGGTTTGTAGTCGAGTGAGAATAGTTTCTTGAACTTGAACTGAGGTGGCCCTTGCGCTCGATAGATAGTGGTCGAGTGAGAGTGATTTCTCAAACTCGAACCGAGGTAACCCTTAGGCTTAAATACGTAATTTCTCGAGTGAGAATGATTTCTCGAGTGAGAATGATTTCTCGAGTGAGAATGATTTCTCGAACTCGAAGTAAAGTAACCCTTAGGCTCGTAGTCGAGTGGGAATAATTTCTCGAACGCAAAATAATGTAGCCCTTAGGATTTATAGTTGAGTGAGAATGATTTCTCGAACTTGAAATAAAGTGGCCCTTGGGCTTGATAGATAGTGGTCGAGTGAGAGTGATTTCTCGAACTCGAACTGAGGTAGCCCTTAGGCTTAAATACGTAATTTCTCGAGTGAGAATGATTTCTCGAACTCGGATTAAGGTAGCCCTTAGGCTTTATAGTCGAGTGAGAATGATGTCTCGAACTCGAAGTAAAGTAGCCCTTAGGAATGTAGTCGAGTGAGAGCGATTTCTCAAACTCGAAGTAGCGTAGCCCTTAATATTTATAGTCGATTGAGAATGATTTCTCAAACTTGAAGTAAAGTGGTCGTTGGGCTCGACATATTCATAGAAATCAGATGCAATAAATTCTTTGAGGGACCTCTTTTCATTCTCATGCAAAACAATCTTACATGCGTACATGTTTTATGCTTAAGGCTCAAGCAATTTACGCGGGCATGGTTCGTTTGACCATTTGGCCCATACAATAATTATGTCTTCTTGAAGACCTTTTAATATGAACCAATTTCCTTACTGAAGTTGATATCTGAGGGTGATTCCCCCTCCCCCTCCCCCTCCCCCTCCCCGTATTCGAGGTTAATCATAGAGAGAAACCTCGGATACTATCGACGCAACATGTAACACCAATCAGTTGTTCTAAGTTAGCAAAATCCATTTTTACCTCGCTAAAAACCTTTGCAAAAAAACCATTTTGGGAAAAAAACAGTTCAAGGAAAAAAGAGTGCAACGTGTGCTTTCAGACCTTAAGTCACGTATTGTTCTTTGTTGGTTACCTACAATTGTTAATTTTGAAATATCAACCAAAGAGAGTGAATGGGGGTCATACCTTAAGAGTAGTATCGCTTAAGGTGAGTTGCATTCCAATTGTTAGGTATTTCTTCATTGTTCATTATCCCGAGTTTATAAGATCCCTTCCAGGTGACCTCGAGAATTTGGTATAGACATTCCTAGTTCAGGTCCAACTTCCCTTCGTTCGGGTTCTAAGTGTTCAATATGACCTTAATCAGCATTAAGTACCCGATGTTGAAATATCGAAGGTTGGTCCTTCTATTATAATACATCTCGATCCACTATTTTTGGGCAGCCAATCGAACAAGGGTGCCTTCACCCCTCCCATCCAATAAATCCAGGCTCGTATTCATAGCCTTGTTATTGGATTCATTCATCTTATATCAAAATCTAATACTTGGCCCTCTGACTTCGACTAGTAGTAAGCTTCGGTTCCATAAACCAATAAGAATGGGGTAGCCCCGGTACTGGATTTCGAGGTCGTGCAATATGCCCAAAGAACTTCAGGCAGGATCTCTTTCCATTTCCCTTTGGCATCGGTCAACCTCTTTTTAAGGTTTTGGATTATAGTTTTGTTGGTCGAATCCGCTTGTTCATTCGCACAGGGGTGGTAAGGTGTCGATAAAATTATTTTGATCTTATGGTCTTCGAGAAACGTGGTGACTCTGCTGCCAATAAATTGTTTCCTATTTTCATATACAATTTTAGATGGCATCCCGAACCAACATATGATGTGGTCCCAAACAAAATCTATGACTTCCTTTTCCCTGACCTTCTCATACGCTTGAGCTTCAACCCACTTAGAGAAATAATCATAAATAAATAAAATAAATTGAGCCTTACCTGGTGCCTGTGGAAGGGGCCAATTATATACATTCCTCATTTGATGAATGGCCATGGTGACAAGATCGAATGCAGCGGTTCCCCGGGCTGGTGATTATCAGAGCATGTCTCTCGCATCCATCACATTTCCGTACAAACTCATTCGCGTCCTTTTCCATATTGATCCAATAATAACTAGGTTTGATTATATTTCGAACCAATAATTCGACACCGGAGTGATTTTTACTGGTGCCCCGGGGATTTCCCTCAGAACATATTCGGTATCTCCTGGTCCCAGACATATTGGTAGTGGGCCATCGAACATTTTTCTAAACAAGATCTCGTCCATGGATAGGCTGAATCTGGTTGCTTATGCATGCACGACTCTCTATTCTTTTGGATATGAGGTTAATTTCCTTGTTTTCAATTATTCTATGCATTTGTTTCTCTAGTCCCAAGGTAGGCTTGTAGAGTTTATTTCGGCATGGCCTCCTTCTACTACTGATCTCCTTAGTTGTACAACTGCCACCAATTTGAGCTCGTCGTTTTCGACCGACGACCCTAAGTTTGCAAGGGCATCGGCCTCACTATTCTAATCTCGAGGCACGTGCTATAAGGCCTATTCTTTGAACCGGTGAAGTGCCACCTGTAATTTGTCTAGATATCTTTGCATTCGTTCTTCTCTGAGTTCAAATGTCCCGTTAACTTGGTTCACCACAATGATGGAGTCAGACTTAACCTCGACCACCTCTGCTCCCAAGCTTTTGGCAAGTTTGAGACCTACAACCATGGCCTCATATTCGGCCACATTTTTAGTCAATTTCACAATTCTAATGGATTTCCTAATTACATTTCTCGAGGGTAGATTTAACACGATGCCAAATCTGGGCCCCTTTACATTTGAGGCACCGTCTGTAAATAGGGTCCAGATTCCCGAGGACATCTTCGAGTTAACCATCAATTCTCTATCGAACTCAATTATTAGGGTTGGTGTAAAGTCGGCAACAAAATCTGTCAATATTTGAGACTTAATGGATGTCCGGGGTCGATACTCAATATTGTACCTGCTAATTTCTATGGCTCATTTGGCCAGTCGTCCCGAGAGTTTGGTTTTATGCATTAAATTTCGTAATGGTTCAGTTGTCACAACACATATAGGATGGCACTGGAAATATGGATTCAGTTTCCAAGAGGCACTTAGCAAAGCGAGAGACAATTTTTCTAAGTGAGGATATCTAGTTTCAGCCTCACCTAAGGTCCTACTAACATAATAAATTGGAAATTGTGTACCTCGTTCTTGCCGAACTAGGACTCCACTTGCCTCTATCTCCAATACTGCCACATACAAGTATAGTTGTTCGTCCACCCTCAGAGTGTGAAGTAGTGAAGGGCTCAAAAGATAACTCTTAAGTCCCTCCAAGGCATTTTGGCATTCCGTGGTCCATGTGAAGTTGTTTTTCTTCCTCAACAATGAGAAAATTGATGGCTTTTATCGAAGGACCTCGAGATAAATCGCCTCAGGGCGGAAATGCGCCCGGTTAGCCTTTGTACGTCTATCATGTTATCGACTATAGTAATGTTCTCGATATCCTTAATCTTATCGGGGTTAATCTCGATTTCTCAGTTGGATACCATGAACTCGAGGAATTTTCCTGATCCGACCACGAAGGCACATTTTTTTGGGTTCAGCTTCATGTTGTACTTATTCAATATACTAAAGGTTTCCTGCAAATATTTTAAATGGTCCTCTGCTTGCAGGAACTTTACTAACATATCATCAATATAAACATCCATTATTTTTCCTATTTTTATCTCGAGCATCCGGTTTACTAGACGTTGATAAGTGGCACCAGCATTTTTAATCTGAACGACATTATTTATAGCAGTACGTGTCGTGTTTAGTGATGAAGGAAGATTTTTTCCTAGTTGTTCGGTTTCATCCGTATTTGGTTATACCCAAAATAGTCGTCAAGAAAATTGAGGATCTCGTGGCCAGCCGTGACATCGATCATGCGATCGATGTTGGGCAAAGGGAAAGAGTCTTTGGGACATGCCTTATTTAAATTGTTATAATCTACACACATTCTTATTTTGTTCCCTTTTTAGGGACTACCACTTCGTTTCTTAACCATTTCGGGTATTTAACCTCTCGAGTTTACCCTATTTTAAGGAGTTTAGATACCTTGTCCCTGATGAAAGCATACTTTACTTCGGACTGGGGTCTCCTTTTCTGTTTGACCACAGTAATTTTTGGTTCCAGGCTCAGCTTGTGAGTGGTTACCTCCGGTATGATCCCTACCATATCAAGATAAGGCCAAGCAAAACAATCGATGTTAACTATGAGAAATTGAATAAAAAATTTCCTGAGTTGGGGAGTTAACCATGTGCCCAGTTATAGCTTTTGATCGGGCAGGTGCTCAATCAATGTCACTTTCTCCAGCTCTTCGACTGTTGATTTGGTAGTGTCAGAGTCATAGGCATTATAAAAGATTGAAGGACCACGTAATCGTTGTCTCCGTAAGTCTTTTGCGTGTCTGATTGGGTCAAGGCCGATATCGGTGATTGCTAATTGGTCTCGGGTTCTGAGCTCAAACTTGGTTCCTTCGATGTTGTGAGTGTCGATATCAAAATCACTTATTCGATGGCAAACATTTCCTTTGTTGCCGGTTGTTCCCTATTGATTGTCTTAATCCCTTTTAAGACTGGGAATTTTAGCACTTGGTTAACAGTTGAGTGTACTGCCCTCATGTGGTGGATCCATGGCCTCCTGAAAGTGTGTTGTACCTCATATCCCCTTCGATCACATAAAACTTGGCTCACGTATGACTCATGCGGTATTGACTAGTAATGTGATATCCCCTTCAGTAATTTCACATGCCATGTTGAACCCATTCAGGACTTAGACCATGGGAACGATCTTGTCTAGTAGACCGAGCTGTTCTGCGACCCTCGACGGAATAATATTGGCCGAGCTATCTGGATCAATCAACACACGTTTAATTCTAGCTTTATTTACTAGTATAGGTTTTACCAGTGTGTCATTGTGAGGTTGTATGATCTCCTCTGCATCCTCGTTGCTGAAAGATAAGATTCCTTCCGGTCTGTAATCTCGAGTTCACTTCTCCCTAGTGGTGGAGATTTTGGTGCATTTCAACATCGATCCATGTGGGGTATTGACTCCATAAATGATCATATTAATGACGTGTTAAGGTTCTGTATCTTCTGTTTTGTTTGTTCATTAGAATCCCTATCTTTGAAATGATTCTTGGCTCGGTCGCTCAAGAATTCTCGAAGATGCTCATTATTGAATAGTCGAGCAACTTCTTCTCTAAGTTGTCAACAATCTTAGATTCTATGACCGTGAGTTCCATGATATTTGCACACTTGGCTGGGATCCCTTTGAGCTGGATCAGATTGTAGAGGTCGAGGCCATTTGGCGTCCTTGATTTTCCCAATGGCTAATATGATGGCAGTTGTATCGATACTAAAGTTGTACTTGATAGCCTCGGAGCTTCTTTAGGCCCGCTCTTCCGATCTTTATTACGTGGCTGATATCGATCCCTGTTTGATCCTAGCTAGTGATCGGTGTCTCTCTTGATTCATTTGAGGGTCCTGGCAGGATAAATAGACTCCAAAGAGGCTCCGAATTGACTATTTTCGACTCTGATTTCTGATTAATACCGATTGTGTACATCGGCCCAGGTAGTGGTAGGGTATTCTATTAAATTTTGCTTCAATTGCCGTGAAGAAATAGAACTTCGAATATTGAGTCCCTGAGTGAAAGCCTGAACAACCCAATCATCAGCGACCGGTGACAGATCCATTCATTCCATTTGAAAATGGAACATGAATTCACTGAGCGTCTCATTATCCTTATGTTTAACTATAAAAAGGTTCGATTTCCTGGTTTCGTCCTTGATAGCACTTGCATGTACTTTTATGAAAGAATCTGCAAGCATAGCAAATGAGTCAATAGAATTAGGAGGTAAGTTGTGATACCATATCATGGCTCCCTATGACAGGATCTTCCCAAATGTTTTTAGTACAACAGACTCGATCTCATCGTCTTCCAAGTTGTTTCCTTTGATAGCACATGTATAAGAGGTCACATGCGCGTTTGGATCATTCATCCCGTTATATTTAGGTATTTCGGGCATACAAAACTTTTTGGGGATAGGTTTTGGGGCCTCTCTAGGAGGAAAAGGTTTTTCCACGAACTTCTTGGCATCTAATCCCTTCAATACTGGGGGTTCTCCCGGGATTTGACCTACCCTAGAGTTATAGGTTTCGACCTTCTTGTCGCTTGCTTTGATCTTCTTTTCCCATGATTCCACCATCTTTGTTAGCTCCTCGAGCATCTTTATTATTCCACGGTTGGTGCCTGGCTCTTGTTCAGTGGACCTTACTACGGACGGTTCTGTTCTGTGGGTAACTTCTCAAGGCGGATTAGGTTCAACCTTGCTTGGAGCCTGGCAGCTTTGCAACTTAGTTATCACCACCTGTTAGGCTTGCAGTATTTCGAAAATCATATGCAGACTAATCTCGCCTTCTTCAATGTTTTATGTGTTTCGAGCTACCGATCAAGCTCCACCGTGAACACTATTTTTAGGGTCGGTATGCAAGTTTGCGTCGGTGGCCACATGTGAATTTATATCAGTCGGCTCTGCAGACCGAATTCCAACAGCATCAGAGGGTGGCCCTACATTACCGGGCACCATGTTGATATTCGCATCTTGATGACCGGACCCGTTGTCGATATGTTGGGGTGCTAATTGAGGGTTTGCCATTTTTTGCCCGAAATCAAATATACTTCCAAGAGCAAGTGTAAGGCAGTGTGTTATGTAGGCTTGTACCAAATAACTACTATTATCCTTATCCCCACGGTGGGCGCCAAACTGTTTACTCTTAAAATCGGATAGCAATTACATTATACACGATTTTAAGGATACATGATATGAATTGATACAAGAGCATGAAATTAGATTAACGTAGAAATAAATAATAGAAAGATAGATTCAACCTTCACAACTTGAGGAAACCTTAGCCTTATGAGAAGGATTTTCTTTTAGCAAATAACAATGGTATTATGAAAGTCAAAGGCAAAATGAGTTGAAGCTAGAACTAACAGTATATTGCTTTTGATCTGTATTACAATCTGTCCATGAATAACTCGGTCCCCTCAATTTACTGGGGAAAACCGATGATAGGCTATAATTACGTATTTTATTCGATTATTACACTCTAATTTACTACACTTTAATTGAGTTTGAGCTTTAATCACTAGTGTTTTGTACTAATTGTGTATTTTATGCCTTGTAAGAGTGATTTCGAGCTATATAGATGTTATGGAAAGAATTCAACTGATTTGGAGCTTTGAAATCTGAGTAAAAGCCCAAGGAATTAAGCCGGGATCGCGTTCAGGGGTCAACTTTGATAGTTAAGAACAAACGAAGACTTGAGTAGGCATATTGCACACTGTCTACTAAAATGGACATAATATTTTTTTCCGAACTCCATTTGGCCCCCACAATATATGGTTAAAAAAACTCAAAGGGTTACAACTGTCATGTTTTATGTTTTTCCAAATTCCAAAAGGCACAGGGTGAAAAACACTGTCGAAACCGCGACAGTGAACCTAGACGCTGACTGAGGCAGTACACTGGGAAAATACCGCGCCCGGACGCCACCCGCGAGCGTCCTTACCTGAAAAATTGTCTTTTTCATGTAGGGGAAGGTATAATTATTTGGGCCCGACTATACTTGGTATATATACATGGAAAAACGGAATTTTGAGGAGGTTGGACACACTTTTACACAGATTCGACCTACAAAGGCAAAGACACAATAGGAGCAAGGCGGGGAATTCTTCTACGAGTTTTTCCTTCCTCTTCCTATTTTTCAGTGTTGGTTATGACTTTTAGTATTGTAGTTTTATATACTATTATGACTAATTAATTTATTATCTAGGGTTTTGATGGAACCTTTTGTAGGATAAATTCTTGTTATGTTTTTACATAATTGAGCTGTTGGATTTATCTACTTGTTCAACTATGTATTTATTGTTGTTGATTGAATGGCCATCGAATGATTGTGCCTATTTATTATGTGTACTTGAGAAAGGTTACATATTTAGGTGGTTGTTGAACAACGTCACTCCTAATTTATGTGTTAAATAAATATAGCGGGTTTAAAGGTAGGTTTAGAAATAACAAAACCTTGTCATGGTCATAATGAGCGGTTAGATAAAGCCAACTAGCGTAGTTCGAGAGAATATGTCTGGTAAATTATTGTAGTTGTTCGAGAGAGAATTACAGCACCTAAAGTATTCAAGACCAATAGAGAATACATAGGCAAAATTGTACGGAACATAGCAGGAAGGATTCCAACATTTGGGGAAATCATAACTCTAGACCTCCTTGGGTTCAAATTCCATCTTTGTTAGTTGATAATGTTACTGCTTTATAATAGTTTTTAGTTAATTAGTTAGAAATAAATATTACAATTTTTATAATTAGGAAATTGTTTGGACTTGTGTTTCTTAGCAATATTGAACAATTATAGTGAAACCTTAGTTCTCTGTGAGATTCGATTCCGGACTTTTAGACCGGATTATATTTGCAGCGACGACTTATTCTTTTTAGGACTAGAGTTGGGCAACTCAACAAACTCTAGTCCGTTAAGAATAGGAACGGTTACGTCCTCAACAAACTCGGGGCAAGTCTGATGATTTCGATGGCTGGCTTCGTTATTGCTTTCGAGTCCGATATTTATCATATTCCGATTCGGCTGATTATTTGGACATTAGATAGAACCCCCAACTTCGATATCGAGACCGGTGTTACCGTGATTTCGATTTCTACCCAGATACGAATGTGCCGACTCCAGTCTATTGCTTCAGATGCCCGATTGAGCATCGGACTCGATTTTACCTATATACAAATTCAAAAATATAATTTTGTAAATTCGATGATGATATAAATATACTAGTGCCTTGATATTTATGATGTCTCCTGACATCACTATATAATAATTAAGTTGAATTATTATTAGGGTAGTCGTTGCGCAATCCAATACTTACACAACATATAAATTCAAAACCGTGTTTCATACAATCATGAACCGCCAAAACATCTTTTCCGGCCTTTAATATTTATCGATAATATATTAACAGAGTGAGTAACAAAATAACATTTTTAAAGGGAATCTTGCATAGTTGCTGTACTATATATCGACTGACCAATAATCAATCACGTATTTAGTCAAGTAGGGCAACCACGCGCAATGGCTGCTATGTTCCTATTAAAGGATTTAATTTACAAGAATTTGAGAAGATACAGAGGCTCTCACTACTGTAAATGTTCATTTCTTCTCTTCCAGTACTTATTCTCACCAGTACTCTTTCAAGTAACTTTTCTTATATTCCAAAAATGGACTCAGCGGCAGTGAGCTAATGACTAATCACACTCGCTTTCTTTTTCGGCGTTCTCAAGAATAATAGCATGCCAAAAAAGAAAGCGAGCTTGTGAATAGGCACCATGTTACTAGAGTTTGGAGTAGCTGATTCTGAGAAAATAATTCATGCGGGTAGTTCTTAATATGCTAGTTTTTTGCAATCAATCTACTTCTAGTTTTGCAAATTTCTTGACCACTGCCCATAAATTCCTTTATAAAAGAATTATAACTTTGAAATATTCCCTTTTTAAAATATTGCTAGTAATATCTTGTCACTCACCCTATTATATATAGTACCAAGAAATATTAAAAGACAAAGTTCTTTGTGAGGTTCTTGATTGTGTAAACATTTCAACAAGTTATACGAGAATACCCCAGAAAAGAATGCTACTCTGTTATGGATCACCAAAGTTTCTGGCTTTCTGGAAGTAATTAAGCTGTTTTTAACTATGTGAATTTGGAAAAAATAGCTTTTGAGTCACTGGAATTCAGTGGGAGTTTGCCTACAAAGATGTAAAATCTGAATGTTACTGATACTGCGGAATGTGCATATCTCAATTTTAATTTTTGTAAGCATTATTTCGTAGATATTCCAACAGGTATTGGATTTTAGTTTTCTAACTATGCAACAAATCCAGCAGATATGCTTCATCAGGGGCAGACGCACGCTTCGCAAAGCGGTGTAACGCAACATCGCTTCGTCGAAAAATTTTCCTTTGTCTAAGGACCACTACTACTGTACTTATTACTACTAATATTCTCTATGTTGTTTTCCTTTGTCTAATGGATAACATATAAAATAATTACTGTCCACGGGGAGGAGGCCATACTGCTCCAATGCTAGGAGTGACAACCCGCATGTCGGCTCGGATATGGTTCTGAATCGAAAACGGATAAATTATTCGATCCGGTCCATATTTGATACGTATAAAAAACGGGTTAATCGGCGGATAAAATGAATAACCATATTATCCATGACTTCTTGCATATGATCTCTTTTGGGAAAATTTTTAGCCTCCCTAACTTGAGGAACCCCCAATTTGAGGCTTCACAAATATAAAATTTAGACTCATTGGTTATCCATTTTTTAATGGATAATATGATTCTTATCCATATTTGACACGTTTTTAAAAAAAATTATTATCCAATCCATTTTTAATAAATAATATGTGTGATTAACTATTTTCTTAAATAAGCCGTCAATAATATTCAGTGAAGCATTCTCCACCCGAACATATTTTACTCAATAATATTTATGTGATAAGTATTCATAGCAAGCATGATGTATTAACCTAGAAATATAGTGTAAATTGCTACAATCGATTAAGTTAACTTAATAATATAAGAATTCTTTACCTTATCAAAACGCTGGAGCAACTTAAATCCAAAAAGAAAAGTACACAAAGAACATGAGTACTCACGACCACTTTCCATTGTCACCAGAACTTGGAAAGAGACCTACTACCAAACACAAAGACTCGAGATGATGCCCACCTTCTCATTCATTATTATCTGCTTTATAGATGGACCAATAAGTTTAACTCTATCTATCATTGCATTTCCTATGTTAAATAGTACACAAATATAATATTCACAGTAAATTATAATAATGAAGAATAAACACTAAACACTGTAACTATAACGATAACAAACAAGAAAATATAAATATCAAGATTTTAGTGTGAAAAGACATTTTTAATAAGAGAAAAAATCATGGCTAGAGTCTAGAGAGGAGAAAAATAGTATGTATCACTTTTAGGGATCGTTTGGTAGGGTGCATACAAATAATGCTGAATAGGGTGTATTAGTAATGCTGGTATTACTTATGCTTGCATTAGTTATGCTGGTATTAGTTATGCTAACATATTTCTTATCCATTATTTTGTTTGATGTATTAAAACATTACACAAATTCTAAAAGAATTGTTTGTTTACAAAAAATGCCCTCAAAACTAGTCCACACTCTAGCTTTTTAAAAGAAACATATGTTGAGAAATATTTTTATATGAAAAGAAGGTTTAAAAAAAATATTTTATTTGTCTACCTATATTGTAAAATAAAATTAAATATTTATTTATAAAAAATAAATATGCTAAGAATTTATTTATTTACTAGGGATATAATTTTATTTCTCATTATTTGGATTATTTTTAATTTGTATTAATATATTAACTAGCATATTTTAATCAAGCATAAATTTTGAAGGACAATTTTATTTTTAACTAAAGCTAATGCATACATTAAAACGCATTGCATTGCTAATACCATTGTTTTCTATGCATTAGTTATGCATATGATAATACCAAATATGATGTATAACTAATGCTTGCATAAGTAATGCATGAGTTCAAAATATCTACCAAACAATGTATTATTAAAACACAAAGCTAATGCACCTTACCAAACAATGTATTATTAAGACACAAAGCTAATGCACCCTACCAAACAATATATTATTAATACACAAAGCTAATACATGCATTAGCTTATCTAATGCACCCTATTAAACTCGAGTAAAGTACTCAAAGAGACTACTAACATGACTTAGAAGATAAAATATTATTTTGAGATATATCTCATTATAATACCCCTCACATTCTCTATTTTTCCGCGAATTGTTTTTGTTCTGCTTGCTTGATTTATACGAAGTGAGTTTATTTATAGCATAAGGATTAAGGAGGTTGGCCTCGAAGTAGCATTAAAGAAAGTAGTAACAACAACAGCAGCCCAGTATAATCCCACAAGTAGGTTCTGGGGAGGGTAATATTTACGCAGGCCTTACTCTTACCCCGAGGGATAGAGAGGCTATTTCCAGAAGACCCACGGCTCAAGAAAGCAATAAAAGATGATATATTATTCGTATTAGTAGAGTAAATGTTTTAAAAATAAATATATATATATGTAATTCTTCAAGCAATTGGGGCTGGACCCCAAACATTTTTTTAATGATAATATATTAGAGTTTGGTAGCAATTATTGATGCACCTGCTACTCCATTTAATACTTGCATCTTTAATTCCCTGCTTGGTTTTTCTATTTTCGTTTAAATTAAATTAAACATATATATATATATATACTGGATTCTAGTTTTGCTAGCTAGATTCTGTGTCCACATGATGTGCAATATTATTTCATTTGTGTCCATCATCAACTTCTTTTTGCTGTTTTATAGAGTTGTTGTCCTACCACAACATGCTGCTGCTTCTCACTCTACCGTTGAATTTCTTCCTGGATTTGAAGGTCAACTTCCCTTCCATCTTGAGACTGGGTAAGTTCTTTTCCCCTTCTACCTCTACATCCTTAACATTTCTAATTTTTTCAATTTTTATTTTATTACACCACGTATTATGGAAGGGAGAGAGGAAGTGGGACAATGAGAATTGAATAACTAATGCTTTAATTTGATACTGTATTAAACTGCAAAATCAAACTTAAACTATTTCGAATTCTTGAATGTATAGCCGGATTTAACTGTATTTGTTTTGATGTCACTCTAAGATGGTCGTTGGCTAACGTTGGCCGCAGGTATATTGGAGTAGGTGAATATGAAGAAGTGCAGCTATTTTATTATTTTCTTAAATCAGAAACAGAACCTACAAAAGATCCTATTTTGGTTTGGCTCTCAGGAGGACCTGGTTGCTCTTCCTTTACTGCACTTGTTTATCAAATAGGTACTTCTTTTTTTTTCTTTTTTACTACATTCTAACCATGGACGGAGCGAAGGGTTCATCAGAATTCTCTTCACGGGAAAAATAAATACACAGTCAATTTTTTATTATTATACATAATAGATGTTGAATTCGCGTGATACTAATTGTTTTCTTTAAATTATATTTTGATTAAAATAATCGATTGCTCAATCTATTCCTTTTTGGTTTAGGATGGCCTAAATGACATCTATACTTGTGCCACTTTATCATGCCGGTCCTCCTACTTTACTTTTTTTCATCCGGACACTTTAACTTGTTCAAAATCTATATTTTAAACCCCCTCTAACCGTGTGCGTATCTTACTTGCTTGACGTGAATGACACATCATATTCCACGTTATTTTTTATATTTTATGTACTAAAAACAATTATTCTATCCCATTTTTCTTTGGAGAAAAGGATAATTTCATTAATAAAGGTTACGGTGGCATTACATCACTATTAGTGATAGTAGGAATAATACTTAGGTTTTCAAACATTGCTAGTGTATTACATATGGAGCTTGATACTAGTCTAGTAGTAGATATTTCATTCATGTCTTCTTGGATCACCCTTTTGACCGGGTCTCGTGGGGAGTTCAAAATAGTTGAAGTAGAGGTTGGTTGATGTTGCTTGGAACCCAATTTACTCAAAACGTGAGCCACCTTATTGCCTTCGTGGAAGCTATGTCAGACCATTGGATTCCCAAATCTCTTCAACAAGTACCTGCATTCAAAGATAGTGTTAGTATATGCATGAAAGCTATTATGTTCCAGTAGTTGGATTATGTCCGTCGAATCAGTATCAATCTCTAGGTGGAGCTAGCCCTTTTGTGATTAGCCCTGTATGAAGTTCTAGTATTTCTGCATGGGTAGAGTTATAGGCTTTAATTTTGCTGGAAAAGCCTACTATCATGTCCCCTTGACTATTTCTTATAATGCCACGAATGCCTCCATCTCATCTCTCTTCCCTCGAAATCACACACTTCTTCTTCCTTGTCCATCTCATATCCTTTCTCCATTTTTACTTCTTTGTCTCACTATTCCCTTGATGAATAGTCATTTAGATATTTTTTTTAATTATGCAGATTAACTAGAAGGAGGGGAGAAAGAAGAAGGCTAGGTTGGGGATCTACGACTAAGAAATGTCAAAATTAAATAAAAACATAAGAAAATTATCACTTTTAGTAAGAGATTTTTAGAAATTGGGTTGTTTTTCTTTTTTTCTTTTTTTCTTTTTTTTTTGGGGGGG
>MU717443.1:20597-34437 GCA_026770625.1 Nicotiana glauca | reverse complement strand
TTTTGGGTCTTGCTTTATATGGTTCTAATTAACCAACATTAAATTTTGAAACATCAGTTAATCAGTCATATCCTGTGATTTTAGAAATAATATTCTATATTGGATTTTTTATTACTTTTGCTGTCAAATCGCCCACTATCCCCCTACACACATGGTTACCAGATACCCATGGAGAAGCACGGATTAGTTGTATAAATGTACACAGTAGCCTTCCATTTGTACTGTACAGAACATAACAGAATTGAATATTTTCTCTCAACTGCTTCTTCTTTTCTCTCTTCGACACTAATTTCTTCTCTAGAGCTGCATGTCAATAGTGAATTCGTCATGGTATCAGATCGGTTAATCGAGTGAACCTGGGGAATTTTTCGTTCGAATGAAGAAAAATACGAGAAAATCTACTCAAATCTAGAAATTTTGAGCCCTAATTCTGCAGTTTTCCATGGCGATTCCTAAAAATTCAGCGAGTACTAGGAATAATGGAGCTGAAGCAAGCACTGGAGCAGTCGCTAGCTCCGTCGTTCTCGATCACAACCATCATCTTTACCTACATCCCTCCTATGTTCTAGGATCAGTGTCGGTGGGACTTATTCTGACAGGAATGGAGAACTACTCTCTTTGGAGTCGTGCGATGAAGGTTGCGCTATTAGGTAAGAATAAATTATATTTAGTTGATGGATCGACATCAAAGGAAAATTTCGGTTCCGAGTTGGCGAGTAAACAGAATCAATGTAATGCTATTGTGACTTCATGGCTCATGAGCAATGTGTGCAGAGAATTGGTAACAGCGGTGCTATTTTCTTCTAATGCACATAAGGTCCGGACTGCCTTCAAGGAGCAATTTGACAAAGTGAATGGATCAAGACAGTATTAGTTGCATAAGGAAATATTCACCCTAACACAGGGGATTTCGTTAGTGTCAACTTATTTCACCAAGATCAATGATCTCTAGGTAGAGTATGACTCAATACTGCTGCCTCCTCCATCAGCCACAGAGTATATTGATCAATTGGAATATCAGCGGCTGCTGCAATTTTTGATGGGATTGAATGACAATTTTAAGCAATAAAGGAGCCAAATCCTCTTGATGTCGACTTTACCATCTATTAATAAAGCTTATGCTATGGTAGTTCAGGATGAAAGCAGGAAGATGATTGCTGATGGTACCTATAGGCTAACTGGCATATTGATCCTATTGTTTTATTCACTGCTCATTCAACAACCAGATCAAGGAGAAATTATAACTTAGAATGTGATTTTTGCCATTTGAAAGGCGAGGTTAAAGGGGTCCCGGTTGCCTACATTAGGGTGATTAAAGATATGTATGATGGAGCTAAGACTCGGGTTAGGACAGTAGGAGGCGACTCCGAGCATTTTCCGGTGGTTACGGGGTTGCACCAAGGGTCTGCATTCAGCCTTTTCCTATTTGCCCTGGTGATGGATGCTATAACGCATAATATTCAAGGGGAGGTGCCATGGTGTATGTTATTTGATGATGATATAGTCCTAATTGATGAGACAAGATGCGGCATCAACGAGAGGTTAGAGGTTTGGAGACAGGCCTTTGAGTCTAAAGGTTTTAGGTTGAGCAGGCTGAAGACAGAATATCTCAAGTGCAAATTTGGGCCCGAGCCGACGAACGCGGGAGTGGAAGTGAGGCTTGACTCCCAAGTCATTCCTCAGAGGGTAGTTTCAAGTACCTTGGGTCAGTTATTCAGGGGACGAGGGAGATCGACGAGGATGTCACACACCGTATAGGGGTGGGGTGGATGAAGTGGAGGTTAGCAACGAGAGTCATGTGTGACAAGAAAGTGTCACCATTACTAAAAGGTAAGTTTTACAGAGCAGTGGTTAGACCGGCCATGTTGTATGGGACCGAGTGTTGGCCGATTAAGAACTCACACATCCAGAAGATGCAAGTAGCAGAGATGAGGATGTTGAGGTGGATGTGTGGGCATACAAAGATGGATAAGATTAGGAATGAAGATATTCAAGAGAGGGTGGGCGTGGCGCCTACGGAGGACAAGATGCGGGAAGCAAGACCCAGATTGTTCGGGCACATTCAGAGGAGGAGTACTGATGCACCAGTGAGAAGTTGTGAGCGAATGGCAGTGGTGGGCACGAGGAGAGGTTGAGGGATACCTAAGAAGTATTGGGGAGAGGTGATCGGGCAGGACATGACGCGACTTAGGATTACTGAGGACATGGCCCTTGACAGGGGATTGTGGAGGTCGAATATTAAGGTTGTAGGTTAGAGGGAAGTTGGTAATTTTTCTATAGCGCGCTAGAGTGAGACTAGACAGTTAGGAGTTAGGCTTAGGATGCTACTGATCAGCTACTGATGCAGGGCTTTATATTCTAGATATTAGTATACTTTCCTCTTTCTCGTATTTTCTATATTCCTTATATTGTTATTATTTTATTATTTTATGTTATTCTATGTTATTTATTATGAGTCTATTGCTAGTACTAATATATCGTCACTTGTTTCCTTCTTGAGCCGAGGGTCTCTTGGAAACAACCTCTCTGCCCTTCGGGGTAGGGGTAAGGTCTGCGTACATATTACCCTCCCTAGACTCTACTTGTAGGAATATACTGGGTTGTTGTTGATGATGTTGTTGTTTGAAAGGTCATAATAGAAATGAATGTTACAAACTAATGAAGTGTGAATTTTTTAACAAAATAGGGCATCTAAAGAAGAATTGTTACAAAATTGTTGGATATCCATCTGATTTTAAGCAGAAGAGGAAAGTGAATGCAGTCATAGTTGATACAACTAGATAGAAAGGGTTGACAACTTCACCAGCTGCACATCAACCAAGCAACAATGTTGAACCTGCTCAATTCTTCACTAAGGAGTAGTACAACCAGCTGTTACCATTGCTGAATAAAAATTTCATTGGAGAAGTAAATGCAAACATGGCAGGTAAATATTTTTGTGGTAATGTAGCATTATGTAAAAATTTAGAACTTTGTAAGTGGATAGTTGATACTGGTGCTACTCACCATATGAAAGGAGACAAAAGTTTTCTGGAAAATGAATCATTAGTAGGGAATACAGGGCAAGTTCAACTGCCTAAATGAGATTCATCAATTCTCATATAGGAGAATGCCGGCTTATAGGAGGTGATGCACTGAAAGATGTGCTTTGTGTACAAGCTTTTAAATTTAATCTCCTATCAGTTTCAAAAGTGACAAAGGATCTCAAATATAGTGTTACCTTATTTCCTATTGTGTGTTTCAGGACCTCTTCCCTGGGAGGGTGAAGTCGATTGGTAAAGAAGAGGAAGGTTTATACATTCTGTTAGTAGCATTAGGGAAGAAAATAAATAGAGCTTTTACGATGAGTAGTAAATCAAACATGGATATATGGCATAAAAGAACTAGGCATGTTCCCATTCAAGTTTTCAAGAGGATTCCTAGTCTACAAGGCTATAGTGGTAGTTTACCTAATAGTCAATTGTCTAAATGTGAAATTTTTTCCTTTAGCTCAACAAACTAGAGTACCATTTCCAACTAGCTCCACCAGAAGTTTACATAGCTTTGATTTGATTCATATGGATATATGGGGACCTTGTAAGGTTGCTACTCATAATGGAATGAGACACTTCCTCACATTGGTTGATGATTTTTCTAGGTGGACTTGGGTGTTTCTCATGGGACTTAAGTCTGATGTTATTTTCCTACTTAAATACTTCATTGGTGAATTTTTTAATAGTGCTTGCAAATACTTATTTCAACATGAAATTGTCCATCAAAGTTCTTGTCCTTATACTCCTCAACATAATGGAGTTGTGAAAAGACGATATAGATATATACTTGAGATTGCTCGGGCAATAGATTTCAAGGTCTTTTACCTATTAGATATTGGGGGCATTGTATTGACATTGTTCTCTACATCATTAATAGGATTCCTTCTTCTGTTTTAGCACATAAATCACCTTATGAGTTGCTTCTTGGTAAGCCACCTTCATTGACAAACTTAAAAGTCATTAGTTGTCTATGATTTACTACTAATTTGACAAGCCATGAAAAATTTGCACCTCGAGCTCTGAGGCCGGTTTTGCTTGGATATGTTTGCACATCAGAAAGGATACAGATTGTTGGACTTGAAAAATAGAGTGTTCTTTATCAGTCGAGATGTAGTATTCTATGAAGAAATGTTTCCCTTTCATATAGCTGAAAGTATATCAGAATCACTCTTTCTAGATATATCTCCAGTTCCAAGACAGGATTTTGTTATGGAGCCAGTTGGAGTGGATAGTTCTGTTCCTAACACAAACTCTCATAGTCATCATAATACACCTAGTGTTCCATGTTCTTCTACTACAACTCCTGCTCCCTTATTTGAGCAGGACATTCCTTCTTCTATTGAGCATTATAATGTTGATGTTCCAATTGTTTCTCTTGTTATTCGTCCTGTTGAGGAAACAAGGAAGTCAACTAGAGTATCTAAGCCTCACATATGGCTTAAAGACTATGTTAGACCTGACAAGTTAAAGTTTGTAAGCTGCTGTAAATATCCCATTTCAGAAGTTATTGTATATGAAGCAATTTCTCCAAAGTATCAAAGCTACCTGGCTAGCGTTTCTATTGAGGTGGAACCTACAACATATTCAGAGGCTATCAAAGATAAGAGATGGATAGAAGAAATGCAAACAGAAATTAAAGCACTAGAGGATAACAAAACTTGGGAATTGATTTCTTTCCCACAAAGAAAAAAGGTCATAGGATGTAAGTGGGTCTATAAAATCAAATACAAGGCATCAGAAGAGGTAGAAAGGTTCAAGGCTCCATTAGTAGCTAAAGGGTATAATCAAAGGGAAGGACTAGATTATCAAAAAACTTTTTCCCTTGTGGTGAAAATGGTTACTGTTAGGAGTGTGTTGTCTCTTGCAGCCTCAAGGCATTTGATCCATCCATCAAATGGATGTCTATAATGCTTTCTTGCAAGGTGATCTCATTGGGGAGGTGTACATGACATTTCCTCAAGGTTTCAATGGATTCAATGATAAATCTACAGTTTGTAAACTGCTCAAGTCCCTCTATGGGCTTAAGCAGGCATCTAGACAATAGAATCTCAAGCTAACTTCAGACTTAGTGGATGCTGGGTTTCAGCAGAGTCATTTGGATTATTTCTTATTTATCAAAAAGACAGCAAATCACATGGTGGTAGTCTTAGTCTAGGTTGATGATCTTCTTATCACTGGTGATAGTCTTGTATTGATTCAGCAGACTAAGGATAATTTGCAAGCCTCATTCAAGATTAAGAATCTAGGAGAGCTTAAGTAATTCTTTGGCATAGAATTTTTTAGAACTGGAGATGGTATATTGATGCATCAACTCAAGTATGCTCTGAAGTTTATTGCTGAGTTAGGACTCTCAGGTCCCAAAACTGTGGTCTGCCCTATAGAATCCAATTTCAAGCTGACCATTTTTGAATTTGATGCTCATATAGGATCCTCTGTTGATGTTTTGCTGTGGTCCTGGCCCATATCAAAGGCTCTTAGGGAAGCTACTTCTATCTGACCATCACAAGGCCAGACATTTCTTTTGCAGTTTAGAGTCTAAGCCAGTTAATGCATAGTCCTAAGGTTTCTCATATGGAAGTTGCACTCAAGGTGGTCAGGTACATCAAAACCAGTCCAGGATTGGGGGTCTTCTTGACTGCCCATTGTTCTGAGTCACTTTCAGCATTTTGCGATGTAGATTGGGTTGCATGTCCTATTACATGCAAGCCAGTTATAGGGTATTTTGTCAAGCTTGGTACCTTTTTGATTTCTTGGAGGTCTAAGAAGCAATCAACCATTTCTAGAAGCTCAGCTAAAGCAGAATATTGCATCCTGGCTTCAACTGTCCCTGAGGTTGTGTGGATTCTTTGTTTACTCAAGGAGCTGGAGCTCGAGCATCGGTCTCCTGTGCCTGTCTACTGTGATAGCAAGTGAGCTCTTGCCATGTTGCCAATCCTGTTTTTCATGAAAGCATGAAATATATTGATATTGATCGCTATTTTATCCGTGAAAAGATTTAACATGGCCTCATTTCCACTCTCTACTGTGCTACAACAGAGCAAGAGGTTGACTTTCTTAATACGGGGCTTGGTCGACTTCAACATGAATATTTGATGTCCAAGCTAGAACTTCCTAACATCTTTCCCAATCCTAGCTTGAGGGGGATGTCAAGGATGTATCACCTCATGTAATTAGCTAACTTAATTATAGTTAGAATGATAGTTATTAGTAAAGTTAGTACAACCATCATAGTTAGTCGGTTAGATTAGTTGTATGAATGTACACAGTAACCTTCCATTTGTACTGTACAGAACATAACAGAATTGAAAATTTTCTCTCAACTGCTTCTTCTCTTCTCTCTTCGACACTGATTTCTTCTCTGTAGCTGCATGTCAATGGTGAATTCATCACAAATTTCAAACCTATGCTATTTCTACGTTATAGAGTACTTTTCTTTTGAAAAAAAAGAGACAAATAAAATAAAATAAAATAACAGGTTGATGAACTAAATATAATTTGTTTTGTGTTCTTTAAATAATTTCGACTATGTCCATAATTGTAGGTTGAGGTGCACAGGTTATCTACTTACTGGGCAAATGATCCAAGAGTACAAGAAGCTCTTAGTGTTCGTAAGGTACGCCAACTAATTATTTATATAACACTTATATATAAAAGATACCTTCATCAAAAGACAATAAATTGACGTTACCTCATTGTCTTTTTTTATTTAACTATATTTTATAATGCAGGGAGCTATAGCAAGATGGACAAGATGTAGGGAAAGCATCGTGAATAAAACTTACACTATTACTTTCCAAGATAGCATACCTTATCATGTGGAACTCAGCAAAAAACTTTATCGATCACTTATATACAGGTTAGATGATTAAACATTTATATTTTACGGGTAGAAAGAGGTGGAGAGTTTGCCCCTGTTATATTCGAATTGGAGCAATTTTAACTTCCGTTAAGCTTTTGGTTTAGCTAATATTAACCTTGCCATTAGAAAACAAGTCGCGTTCTTGCCATTGATCCCTAATGGAGCTCCAAGTACCTAAGGGTAATTTTAAACTAAAGTCAAACGTTATGGAATATATTAAGTTGAACCTTTTCTCTCGAAGTTTTGACACGGCAAAGACAAATACGACCATTTATTAACGGTAAGGATATGAATAGGTCAAAAATACAACTAAAGATAAAGTTGAGCAATCTCATATAGTACTGGAGCAAATTTTGACATTTTCCATTTTTACATATAGCATTTTTGCTTTTGCCCAGTACGATAATTAAGATCAATAAAAAATTCGTTGCAAATACATTGAAGTATCTTCTTTGATTAAACAGTGGCGATCATGATATGGGCATTCCATTCCAATCAACTCAATTTTGGATAAAATCTCTAAATTATTCTATTGTGGATGAATGGCGGCCATGGATTGTTGATGGTCAAGTTGCAGGGTATAGCTTCTCAAATTAAATTTTATTTTTTTGATTGTTTCGTTAATTTTCATCAGACAGACATGCACATTTCGAAAAGTGAAATTTGGTTTTCTTCTCGTTCCTTTGCAGATATACAAGATCCTATTCCAACCAGATGACATTTGCAACTGTCAAGGCAAGAGTTTAACTTTCAACATTAAGGATTTTTTGCCTTCATGCTTTATGATAAAAGTAATTAATGTAGGGTATGTTTGGTACGAAGAAAAAAAAATTCCTTGGAAAATATTTTTTTTAAAAATAAGTGGTTTTCTTACTTAGTTTTTAGTGTTTGGTTAGGTAGTAAAAAATATTTTTGAAAAATATATAATTTAAGCAAAAATTATAGGAGACGAAATGGGTAAGGGCGGGGGAGTTGGTTAGTCGGGGTCTAGAGGCCAGAGTGCCGAAGGCGATGTTAAGGGGTTGCGGGGTTGGGGTGGACGGTACGTGGTGAGAGTGAGGATAGATGGGGGTAGGATAGGGTGGAATGGTAAATGTTGAGAAAGAGTTTTGAAAAATATCTTTTTACTTTTTAATAGGGAAGCTAAGTCAGTTTCCTCCTTAACCCAATCAAACATAAAAAATATATATATATATATATATTTCAAAAAATATTTTTTTCGTACCAAACACACCCGTAAAGGACATTTGGAATATAATATTTTGATTCTACCTTGTTACCTTTGTGTTTGGACAGGGAGCAGGACATGTGGCTCCTGAGTACAAGCCTAAAGAGTGCTTTACCATGTTTCAAAGATGGTTATCTCATGAACCACTTTGAATTTACTATCAGAAGCAAGTAATAAGAATATAAAACCTCAATTTTTTATGTTTAAGTTCAGACGACATTAAAGTTCTGCTCAACGACATGAGTCTTTATTATCAGATTCTAATGATGTTGTTACACCGTTTGTGGTCTCATCGATACTTGTGTGGTTATTTAGATCCATTAAGTAATTATAAAATTAAAAAATAAATATATTTAATAATTGAGATTTGAATAATTAAAATTTAGATCTTCGTTGAGTGCAAATACATGAGACTTAATTGTCCTGAAAACTCTATCAATGTACTTTGCATTTCAGCTGTATATTTATAAAAGGGATTTTTCATACCTATATACTATTTGAAATTTTATTACTCTTAATATCCATGTTTAGCTAATTACCTGGCATAAACAAGTTTTACTTTCCAAATATATACAATTCACCTTAAAAGATTCACATAACGATTGAGGAGATGGAACTTAAAATCTTTCAAAGCCGACTTCTTTAGAGAGAGAGTGAGTAACCTCTTACTAACAAATCCATCGGAAAATTCACATCAAATTCTTTCTAAACCACCTAACAAAGAACCTCAAACATACAATCCATCAGCCATAAAATCAAATTAACCTCCATCCTCTTCCACCTACAAGGAGAAATTAACCTAAGGAAAACTATTCTCAATGGAACAATAATCATACTTAGGGCCACAATGTACATCAATGGACACCCAACCCTATGAAATTGAAAATTCTCCAAAGGAATCTATGTGCAAAAATTTGAAACAAATTCTCCTGAGTGAGGATGACAAACAACGAATGTATAACCCATTGAGATACTCACTACTTATTAAGCTCATGGGAAAAAGAATAGTTCATCACTACCTTAAGAAAAAAACACAAGAGCTATGGAATGTGGATGAACATTACCCTCTAATAGACCTAGGGGAGAATTACTATACTGTTAAATTGATGAAAGAAGAGAGTATGACAAGAATCCTTCATAATGGTCCATGGTTCATCAATGGATGCTTCCTATCAGTACAAAAATGGGTTCCAAACTTTGTGGCAAATAGGGCATCCCAAAACTACACAACTGTCTAGATTAGATTACCTCAACTTACCACGAAATTTTACGATGGGATTATCCTCACAAAAATTGGGAATTGTATTGGCAAGCTATTGAAAGTGGATGTATGCACATCTCTCACTCTAAGGGGAAGGTATGTGTGGAATTGCCATTGGATCAACCGGTCCAAACCTCTATTTTGATAGGACACCACAATCAATCAATCCTCTATGAAGGTGAAGGCTTTCTATGCAAAAATTGTGGACGATTGGGCCACTCTACTCATAGCTGCCCATATCGAATTGTTCCAAGTGGACATCCAAATGGATTGACAATTAAGGAAGCATCGGCTTCTGAGGGAGACACTACACATGAGTGGAAGACATTCTCCTTTCCAAAGAAGGGGAAAAGCAAGGCAACAAATCAATACCTAGCAAAGGCAATCTCCTCCACTGAAACAGGTACGAGTTCACGTTTTTTGGCTACAAAGCGAGGTAATTTCTCAACTCCCCAAATACGAGCTATACTAGCACTAAAACAATAATGATCACTACATCAACTTATTTTGGTCCTCGATCAGACAAAGGAAAAGAGACAAGCTTAGAAGTTTCTCACCTCACTGGAAAACCACATTACACGAATAAGAGTAGTTTTTCCAACAAACGACAAGAGAACAACGTTTTGCATAATTCCGCTAATGAAAAAATAACAAATGAAAATTCTAATTTGCATGACACTAAAGCCATTCTTCCTACAAGTGGCAAAAACGTGTCACAACAAAATCACTTAATAATTACTCAAAACCTTTACCCCAAAAAATGGACAAAGGAGTAAATCACTCGTTAATCAACATAAGCAACCAAAATAAAATAATTACCCCTAGTACTAGCCAACCTGGTCACTTAACCACCCAATCAATTGAAGATAATAATCCGCTACAAATCACTAACATGCAAACTTCACCCACTGTTTACAACTCAGCCGTGCAACACATGGAGGTGGAACACTGCCAAGTGGAAATAGGCTAATCCATGCAAGATTTGGCAGATTTAAGTATAAATCACATGAAAAAAATCTCAAATACTACAACCCTAGAGCAAATCATTACTAACCCTACTACTCCACTCTTTCCTACCACTTCTATATCACCCCAAATATATGAAAATGGCAAGAAACCACTCACATTGAGAAGGAGATATTGCCTAATCCAACTTATTCATAGCTCAAGGAACCAAACAATGAACAACCTACCACCACTCCCTCCCCAAATCCAACCAAACCTAGTAGTCTATTCACAACCACCAAGCCCTCCCAACCATGTACCCCAATCATGGGTGGAACTGGGCCTTCAAGGCCATGCCATCTCCTTCAACATGTAGATCAATGGCCAGGAGTCCATTCTCATCATACAGAACACATACTTTCTTACACAACTAATCTCGGAGGGAATGACCCTAGCCATGAATAACTACATAAACCAAATGTGGATGAGCAACATACTACAACCACTAGCACCATCACTAAATCAAAACCTAATCCACAACATGCAGTAGGTGTGGAACATCCCACACAACTTCAACCAACAACTACCTCAGAATCTACCCATCAATCTCCCCTTCCTTGCACCGGAGGATCTAATGATGTCGAACCCAATCTTTACCTAATTGACCCCTCAACAACCCATGCAAGGCCAACCACTAGGTCCTCAACCAGAGCCATTGGAAGAATAACCTTCAATCCGAAACATGCAGAATCAGAAAGGGATTCAGAAGGAAGAAAAGGACGACTTAGAAATACTGTTGGAGCCACCAGTGGCCTTTTCAAACCTAAACGAGGTAAAAAGATTAATCTTTAAGGAAATGCTCGACAGGAGATGTATATTCAGCTGCCCAATGACACTCTACAAGAGCTCCTTGGACATCCACCCTCCCTACGATCACACAGTGGGCAAGAATGTGGTCATTCTGGTTCCTTCCTTGAGGAGGAACACATACAACATCCCCCCATAATGAGTCCCATGCATCAGCCCAATAATATGATTGTTTGGAATGTTAGAGGAGCAAACAATGAGAATTTTAAGAGGCAATTTCGTGAGCTCATGGATACCACATGCCTAACCTAGTTGCCTTGCTAGAAATAAAAAATGAAAACTCACATTTCCATCCTAGAAGGCTATCATTTTAATGAAATGGTGGAAGTCCATGCGGTGGGAAATTCTAATGGCATAGTCCTCCTTTGGAACACTGAAGTGGTGAAAGTATACAACTTCACCAGAAATGGCCAATCCATCCATGCTATGATAGAGGTAAAGCCCAAAAAATTTTCTTGGCTTTTTTCTACAGTTTATGCTAGCAATGGCCCTTAGACACTTATTATGTGATAATTTTAAATATATCTATGATAAATATAAGGGACCCTGGCTAGTCACCGATGACTTTAATGAAATTACTAACTCTATGGATAAGTTTGGGGGCAGGTCGATTAATCAAAAAAGGGCTACAACACTAATAGACTGCCTTAACTATTATAATCTAGTTGAATAGATTTTAAAGGGTACAAATACACTTGGTCAAACCATCGTAGGAAGAATAGTGGTCTAATTATGGAAAGGTTAGATGGGGTCTACTCTAATCATGCATGGTTACAAGAGTACAACAATGTAATAGTTACTCACCTTCCTAAAATTCACTCCGACCATAATCCTATATTGGTTAACATAAATAATAGTATTAACAACACTAATGAAAGGCCTTTTAGGATGGAAACCTTTTTGTGCTCTCACCCTGATTTTTCAAGAATTGTTAGAGAAAGCTGGGATAATAGGGACAATATAAAGGGAACTGAGCATTTTCAAAATAGTGTTATGGATTGGAAAAAATCAACCTTTGATAATATCTTTGCTAAAAAGAGAATTTTACTAAAGCGTATAACAGGTATTCAAAACTCTCCTAACTACCAGTATAGCTAGTTTCTTAGGGACCTAGAATCCCAACTAATAGAGGATTATGACTCAATCCTTAAATTAGAAGAGGATTACTGGAAACTTCGTTCTAGGGTTAACTGGTTGAATGAAGGAGATGCTAATACTAGATTTTTTATATACAAGCCACTAATCGGAGAAGAAAAAATAATATTGTCTTCTTCAAAGATAACAATGGAAATTGGATAGAAAATAAAAAAGCTCTTATGCACTATGTATCCAATCATTTCCAAAATATCTTCACCACTTCACATGAACACACAAATTGGAAAAATATCACACTAGCAAACAATAATTTTAGCAAAGTAGATTTATCATGCCTTGACCAACCTCTTCAAAATCATCAGATTAGAAGAGCTATATTTTCTTTTAAACCATGCAAAGCACCTGGCCCTGATGGTTTGCATCCATATTTCTTCCAAAAAAATTGGCCAATTCTAGGAAGTAAGGTAATTTTATTTATGCAGGGAATTTTTAACTCTAAGACTATACCCCAGGATCTTAATAAAACCTATGTTTGTTTAATCCCTAAGTATAATAAAGCCAACAAAATATAAAACATTAGACCTATTAGTCTTTGTAATACTTTGTATAAAGTAATTACCAAAATAATTGCAAACTGTATTAAGCCTTTTCTAAATAGTCTAGTTAGTGAGCATCAAACTAGTTTTATGAAAAATAGACGACCCACTGATAATGCAATCATTATTCAAGAAGTTCTGAAACGTTTTAATAACCGGGAAGGAAAAGGAAATTGGCTACTAAAACTTGACCTTGAAAAGGCCTTCGACAAATTGGAATGTTCCTTTGTATATAGAACTCTAAGGTTCCACAATTTCCCTCCTAATATAACGTCCCTCATTCTTAGTTGCATAACAACTACTTCTGTCTCAATTCTAGTTAATGGTAATAAGACAGATGAGTTTTATCCTACCAAGGGAGTTAGGCAAGGGGATCCAATGTTACCTTATCTATTCATCTTATATATGTATATGTTATCTAAAAATATTGAGCATCAAGTAGACACCCTAAATTGGGATCCCATTATTTTGAATAAAAAAGCCCCCCATCATCCCATTTATTTTTTGATGATGATTTAACATTAATGGGTCGTACAAATAAAAAAACTATCACTACAATGAGAGATAATATGGATATCTTTTGTCATTTATCTAGCCTTAATATAAATAAGGGTAAATCAAAGTTGCTGCTCTCAAAATCATGCCCAAGTAGTATTAGCAATTGGATCATTTCTATATTAGATATAAAGGCTAGTAAAGATTTTGGGAAATACCTAGGGTTCACAATGAGTAGTCAACAACCCGTTTATTACCTGCCTATAATTGACAAAATGAGGGCTCGACTAAACATTTGGAATGCCAATTGGCTCAATATGGCAGGAAGGTGCACCCTCATAAAGTCTACTCTAAACACAATTCCTAATCACCAAATGCAACTCTCAATGTTCCCTAGTAGGACTCTAAAAGAAATAGACAAGATTCAAAGAGATTTCATCCGGGGAACTTCTTCGGAAAAAA
>MU717443.1:0-19471 GCA_026770625.1 Nicotiana glauca | reverse complement strand
GGGGGGGGGGGGGGGGGGGGGGGGGGAGGGCTAGGGATTAGAAAGGCAAAGTCTAAAAATGTGTCCCTATTGAAAAGCCTTGTTTGGAGGCTTCTTAATGAACCTTCATCTATTTGGGCACGAGTGATTACAAGTCTATATAGCCATACTAAATCCACCAAGGGGGTTTCACATACTTGGAAAAGCCTCCTAACGGGGTGGAATTATTGTCTACAAGGTACACGATGGCATGTGAATAATCATTCTAACATATCTATATGGGATACCAACTGGATCCCTAAATTTGATAAATTAAAGGAAAATGTAGTAAGCCCCCTCACTAATAAGGAGATTTGTTTGAAAATAAAAGACATCCAAAAGGATAATACTTGAGATCTAGCACATATTTCTTTCGAATTACCCAACAATATTCTGAATAGTATCCACTCACTAACCATATCTATCACACACTCTAATAAGAATATATGGAGTACAAATCTTAGTGGGATATTCACAACCTCATCATGCTACAAATTAATTGACACATGGAATCATATAAGTAATGATTTTTCATGGATATGGGGAATGAAATGTCCTAGAAAATCAAGTGTTTTGTGTGGAAATGTTATCACTCAAGACTTCCTACCATGGATTACCTAGGAAAAATTGGTATCAACATTGATACAAATTGCCCAATATGCAAAGATAGGAATGAATCCCTTCTTCACATATTTTGGGAATGCAAGGTGGCAAAATATTTTTGGGAATCTATAGGAATACCTTTCTCCAACCCTATGCCACAAGAGCATTGGGTTGATTTCCTAAGAAAAAAAAAATCCTAAGATTCCAAAAAATTTGTCACATGGGAAGATGTCTTTCCCGTTGCATTATGGTCAATCTGGAAACCAGGAATGATAACAATGTCAATAGTACTAACCTTACTATTAACACTATAAAAGTATTTCAAAAAACACTGGAATATAGTTTGCTAACTGCCAAATATACTACTAGTAATATTTCCATTAAGGTAAAATGGCGTCCGCCTCTTAGGAATTGGTAAAAGGTCAATTTTGATGGAGCTTTCAACAATGAATACTTACATGGAGGCATCAGCGGAATCATACGCAATAATATAGGAGAATGGATGTTGGGTTACTATGCAAAGTGTCAAATTATATCATCTATACATGCAGAACTCCTAGCTCTTCGTCAGGCACTACAAACAATTATCAAGGAAAAGTTCACACCTTGTAAAATAGAAATAGATGCCACAGAGGTGATTTGTTTTTAGAAAAGGATTATCCCACTTACAACGACTTAATTTATGAATGCAGGTGCTTAATGGGGAAGGCGATGAAGCAGGGGGGATCATAATGAAGCATAACTTCCGAGAAGGGAATATGGTGGCACACAAGTTGGCCAAGGAAGCTTTATAGTGCCCTAGTTATAATATAACCATCTATTTTGCTAAACCTCCTAACTTTGCATTAGATGCGTATTGTAAGGATAAGGAAGGTTGTAACTATTTCCGTTCAAGTACTATTTATGCATGCAACAATATAGCTTCGCTTGGTAATGACAATGCCTTAAATGGCATGTCACTATTATGTACTAATGGCATCTCTGTGGGTCTTGAACCCTAGCACGATGCCTCTTTTATTAATATTAAAATAAGTATCTTTTCCCTTCCAAAAAAAAACCTTCAAAGACTCACAATTCATTATTTGTGGCTTCAATCAAGGATTTAGTTACACCCTTTCCTTCTTTCTCTCCTCTCTCCCTTCCTCTCTCCGCCCCTCTCCACATTGCCCCGTGAGGCTATTTGCACAAAAAACCTCACTCCATGGCTAAAGTTGCTTCCTTGCCGAGACAAAGCTGGGCTTTCTACATTGATGGACAGACCTTGTTGGAAAATTTACCTAGTTTGACCAGATTCTATTTAATGTTGAAGGTCAAAGGGAAAAGGAAAAGAAAAAAGAAAAAAAAACTATAGCAAGCTATTTTTAAATTCCCATATGTAGCATCTCAATACTGTGACTTGCAATAAGGCAATTCATAATTGTTTGAGCTTGAATTAGTTCCTATTGGAGCACACAGCTAAGTTGTATAGTTGTATCTATTGTTTCACTTATTATATTTTGAAAAAAGAGAGTAATCAAATTCTCTATGTGAACCACAACAACAATAGCAACAACCCAGTATAATCCCATTTAGTAGGGTCTGGGGAGGGTAGCGTGTACGCAAACCTTACCTTTACATGGGGTAGAGAGGCTGTTTCTAAATAGACCCTCGGTATTCTTCCCTCCAAGAAATTCTCTATGTGAATAGAAAAGGAAAAAAAAATTAGATGAAATTAAAAATATTTTTACTTAATGTTATGGCTACAAGATCCTAGTAACAATAAGTACTACATTATTTATATTCTTCCTTTTTCCGTGAGGAGCTGAGAAAAGTTCTATTTAGAGAATATAATGTGGCACCAAATCTTATCTACAATATATCTATAACTTTTATACGTTATTTATATCAAGTTATATAAATTACAATATCATATCATTAAAAAAATAATTTTTATACAAATTTTATACAATATGTCTTTTGTAAATTTCGTATCTGATTTATATATGTTGGATTATGGGTCATGGGTCGCTCCATGTGGGCTGACCCGACCCAGTTAGGAGAGATAAGGGAGAGAGATTAAAGGAAAGTTACCACCAGAGCACAAACACCTGCTAAACTGAACGTGCAAAAAGGGGTGAGTGGTGGGTTATCTTCCTTAATCCCTATTACTCTCCTTATTTATCTGAAGGAGATAATATAGAACATCGCACCGTAATAGTTTTCTCTGACTCTCTTCTTCTCCCAACAAAAAACACACACAAGTAAGGGCATCTAATTGGTGGAAGATTAACTTTGTTTCCTAGTGATTCAAAGTTCGATTTAGGACAATTATTTCGGTGGTGAGTTCAACGGTTTCTGCTGCATCAATAAGGTACACAATTCGTTATTCTTGCCCCCCTATTATTAATATAACAATGGCATCAGAGCCAGATTGTTTGCTCCTAATTATTGCCAACAACCAGTTTCAATTTTGATCCAAACTTCTCGTAATCAGTGAATTGTTTTGTGATAAGTTATTTGGCTTCTTTGATCTTTAATGTATAATTATTATTTTTTTGAAAATTGACGCATAAGAGGCCAGAATTTACTTTTGACCAAGAAAGTTTTTTTTTCAAGTTTTCTTCTTGTTCAAAAAGAATTAGTAATTTTTTGGCACTAAGTCTCAATTCACATAAGGTAAGTCGAAGAACATTATAAGGAGAGAAGAAAGTAAGAAAAGGACTGCACCTTTTTCATAGGAAACTTGACCGAATCTCTGTTTAAAAGATGAGAGATCAAGCAATGACCAACATGGGAATTTTGTCCCGTCATGTGTCACCACTGCATCTACTGCATACCGTGTACTTGCTAGTTGTCCAATACTTATTAGAATCACATTATTGGTGTTGATATCCAATTTTTTCCTATGTATTTTTATACCCAAAATACTTTTAAAATAGCATATATAAGTACACCAAAGGGTTTTGACATTTTAATGATTTTTAAACCAACTTATTGCCTATTTTTATACTATAAAATCCGATAATTATTTCCAAAACTATTATTTTGGTGGAAAATTTATTTTTACTCTCATATTTACATCAAAGTATAGCTAACATGATTTTTGCATATTTTTATAAATTCGTTTGGTATTTTTTAAAACTAAATTGCATATAATTGCAATACTAGCCTCTTTAAGATTTTATAGTATTTTATAATTATAAAATTAGTTTCAGTATTTTTAAATTAATATTTATATGTCATTAACTGATTCTGTACCTTTAATTTAATTTTAAAATCATTTCTATAAAAATAAAAGGGAAAACTGGCTATTTAAGTTTTGGCCTCATTTTATTTCAATTATAACCCCAATTCCATTTCAATTTTAGCCTAAAATCAACCCAATTGGACCGGCCCCAATTCCAAACCCGACCCCCTGATCCAATTATTTAACCCACCCGTATTTCTTTAAATCCCGACCGTTGATCCTTTTGATCAACGGCCACGATCAACCCTTTCCTTTTTAATTCCGCCTAACCCAACCCTAATCCTCATTTTTCTTCAGTAGCCGCCTCTGAAACCCCCTCTCCTCTCAAACTCTCTCGAAGTGTCTCGAAACCTTAGCCCCTCTCACCTTTCTCCGATCATAATCTTACCGGAATCCTGTACTCATCTTCCTTTACCCTTAAACCATGGGTGTTCGAGATTTCCAAGTCTGACCTCGACGACGTCCGTTCAGATCCTCTACAGATCCGTGGTTCTATGGCCTCTCCGGCCTTGCTCCGGCGTGTTCAAGCTTCAAGAGCCTATCTCTGTCCATCTCCGACTCGAGACCAGACTTTCTTCCAAGCCTTCTCATTTCTATANNTTTTCCCCAATTTTCCTTTCAAAATTAGTTTATTTCCAATTTAGGGTTTCTGAAAAGTCTTAAAATGATTTCTATTTCTTCTTCTTCTTTTCTTTCTGTGAATCTGTCTGTGCCATGTTCTTATGTTCCCTCTCCCAACTCGCATGTTCTTTTTCTCTTGTGTTCTTATATTTGCCGTGTTATGTATGTTCTTATATTTTTGTGCTATGTTCTTTCTTCTACTGGTTTCTATAATATGCTTTTGCATGTCTATCTTATATGTCCCTTTACTGTATTTTTTAACTGAGCTTTTAATCCTTGTTTGCCTTTACTGGACCTTTGTTTGAACTCTAAGCATGTTTCATCTACTGTTTCCCTAAGCTTACATCGCCTCTTCTCTCCTGAACTTGTTTGAGTGACAAGCTTTGCTTAAACGTGTTCCCTGTGTTTCAAATTAGTTTCTACATTCCATTTGCCTTGAACCTGCTATGCTATTTGTTTGTTTCCTCATAAGTCTCTGGAAAGAGACTACTGAGCCTGTTCTAGTTGTTGTCTTCTCGTCTATGCATCTGGTTCGAGTCAGCAACCCTAGTATTTGGGTTTTTTTTTTGGCAGGCTTGACCTTGTGTTTGGACTAAAGTTCTATTCAGAACCCTTGACTCTCTCAGACTCATTTTGAGTCTATGAACTAAACCTTCTTTGTTATGACTTTGAATTTTTCTATGCCAGTCTCTCTCTTGTTTCACATGTCTGTATGCTTTATATATGATAAACTCTTCTTTCAAAAGGCCTTTTTCCAACTTGTGATTGGTTCCGAATCCCTTTTTATAATGTTTGATTGAGTGTTATTGATTTTCTTTAAATTAAACCTCTCTTCACCTTTCCTGGTTGGATTCAGACTCAAATCCTGATTTTACTGGTTGTTGATTGATTGCCTTTTCTTATTTTTTTCCCAAATCGTGTACTACTAGACTCATTCTTTAAATAAGTTTCTATGTATTTACCCTCATTATACTGCTTTGGAAAAGATTTCGAACCCAAACCCTTTCCTTAATTATTCTGCCCGTTTGAAAATTAAATCCCTTGACTGAAGGGAGATTGTATGAGATTGATTTCAAGGTTATTTCTTACCTTTTTCTTACTTGTTTTCTGCACTATAAAAGGAGGCTACCCTTCTACACCTTTTAACACCTACACTTTCACAGACTAAGACTCTCGAGTTGCACTCTACAAACATTAAGCATTCTGCCTCCTACTCTCTTCTTCTCTGAAATATCTTTGAGTTCTCTTCGAACTCCCAAGTGTTTTGCTGAAACTTGAGTTTGTTCCTGCTGATTTCCTACTGTCTGCTTGCTCTGTTTTTCTGCTTATTCTACTTTGCAACTGGTATGTTCCTTTTAGTTTAAATAATGCTCCTCCATTATGTGTTTACATCCTAGTTCTGTTATGCTTTCCTTCATTCTGTTGCTGCAACTTTGTTACTACTTCTTTTATGTGAGCTCCCTTTCCCTTTCCCCTTTGTGTGTGAGTTGTGGTTCAAGCCATAACATCACCTTAACATTGCTGTCTATGACTCTGAACTAGGTTCTTTGAACCCCTAACTCAATCAATTCCCACTCCCCTTTCCCCTTTATGTGTTTGAGCCTTGGATTTGAGTCTGATAGTGTCTTAATCACTATCCAGACTTAGGTCAGACCTTCAAAGGTCTGCTCCTAACTTGTTTAACCTAAACAAGTGGTCAGAAGTGCCTGCCTACTTTATGGCTAGGTATGACCACCACATGTCGTGGCCCCCTAATTCCCTTTCACTTTGCACTTATTCCTAGCTATAAGTTCTGCCACTCTCTTGCAAGCCATGCTTTGGGACCCCTGAGCTCCCTCTGAACTTGGATGCCTGAGAGCTGGCTTTTCCACACTGCACTGTTCCTAATTCTAATGGTATCTTTGGTGTAAGCAATGCTTGGGATCCCTGAGATTCCTTGGAACTTTGAAATACCCTGGATAATGAGAAGGCTTTGAAAATCTGGATCCTGGAGTTGGTTAAATACATGTTATTGGACATTACGATTGAATTAGGCTTCTCGGATCTAGCTATTAGCTTTTGATGTATCTCTTAGTTTCTAGTTTGATTTATTGAGTTGTAATAATTTTATATAAAACTCGGGGATTATAGTGAAAGGGTGTGGGAGGGGTCTTTATTTTCTTGCATCAATAAGGGTAGATATCATGCTTTAGGACTCTCACTTTTTTAGAAATCCTACCTATAGGTCTGTTTGACATCTCTGATTCAATCACATAGATACCATGCCTATAGGATTTAATATTTAATTATGCTGCAAGTCACCTAGAAATCCTGCCCATAGGGTTTAATGTTTAACCATACTGCAAATCACATAGAAAGTATGTATATAGGATTTAACGCTCATATTCTGTAACTAACGCATGTAGAGATCCTGCCTATAGGAATTCTAAGCTTTTCTGAAAATTCATGTATAGATATCATATCTATAGGGAATGCATATTCATTAGGCAAACCGTAGGATTAATTAAAAAACAGTCATATCTTCATAAATTCTTTAACAGGTTCTGAAAAATCAAATGTAGATATCATGCCTATAGGATTTCACATCAAATTCGTCTGATAATAATCTGTTAACTGGTCCTTAACACCTTAATTCAGTAACGTTTTCAAAAGCCTTAATTTTTTTGATAAAACTCTCTCGAATCAGTGTACATTTGTCCTAAAAGTTGGGTTCTTCAAATCTGCATCTTTTCTGAAATTGTTTCTTTTCTAATATTCTGCCTAAGCATTTTCCAACTAAATTCTAGTCTTCCTGAACTCGTCTTTTCAAACAGTTCTGCAGCTTACTCTTTTCCTTAGATAGTTCTATCTTTTCTCCGAAATTCTTTACAATTATTTCTGTGTTTTATAACTGGACAGTCCGCTGATTTTCTTTGAAACTTATTTATAAACTAAGTCTGCAGTCTGTTCTTTCTTTCGAAAACTCTTTTGCATTAGCCTATCTTCTGAAATCAGTACTTTTCTAAATAACTCGCGTTGAATACCTTAATACCTGACAACTGTATCCGAGTTGCCTAATGCAGACTTTCTGCCTAAAACACATGTGTTAAACCAGTCTGTTCGCTGCATAAATTTGATCTAAGACCAAACCAGTATTTGTTAAGGCATGCTAAACTAAATGATTGTTTGATTTCTGGGGTTAATTTGAGCCTTGTATGATTGTTTGTTCTCCCCTCTTACTTGCTACTTGTTTTGAATGTCGAGTAGAATTTTATCCTTTAAGCTCCATAAAGGCCTCCATCCCTTTTCTTTCCCTTTTAGGATTAGAAGTCCTAATACCCCGGGGACTGATAGGATTGGGACGGGTAGTAGCATGCGGTAAGTAAATGATATCGTTCCGCGCTTTAATACCTTAACGGGGTGGGACGGGTAGGCATGGAGATGATGATTACACGATAATACTATGCGTACAATCAGGTACCGATGTTGTCCGAATGATCCATGTAATGTATAAACCTAGGACCCCCTCCCTCTTTATTAATTTGTTATTTTCAGATTTTTCAAAAGTTGCCCAAAACCTTTTCAAACTTCCATTTCTGTTTATTTCCCTAAGTTATTTGCATCATTATTTGATCCCTCCCCTCATTGCGCATCTGTTCTTAAATTGCAAAATTGTTATCTTCTAATTTCAGCATCTTTAAATCTTTTTTATATTTGTAACAGTTTTCCCATATTTGCAATGCTTGCTTGTTTACTTATTTTCTTGCATTTAAAGTCACAATTGTAGCATGGTCGGGAACCACACTAGTGGATCTTTAGGGGTGCCTAACACCTTCCCCTCGGGATAATTTCAAGCCCTTACCCAACTCTGATTTTCATCTTTAATTCTTCTTAAAGTGTCCTAATGCACTATAATCATTAGGTGGCGACTCTCCAAAATCCAAAACCCAACTCCCAAACGGGAATAGAGTTGTCTTCCCAAATGTCGTATAACCGATTCCGCAAGGAAAAAGGGGGGCGTCGACAGCATGATGACTTTGCTGGGGATTTTTTTTAGGCTTTTACCATTGCATGCTATACGTGACTTTATTGCCTTCTTTTATTGCTTTTATTTAATGATTTTATTTGAAACTGACTTGTTTCTTTTGTTTTTTTTTATTTTTATTTTTTTTTGCTTTCACCGCTTTTCCATCAGTGTTGTTGTAATTTTTTTTGAGCAATCCTTGTAACTTTATTGTATGAAAGTGAAAATACATGTCAATTTGTTTCATCCTTGTAAATTGCCTCTTCAACATTATATTCCACTCGTGCCAAACAAATACTATAGCAACGCTTATAATGAGTAGTTGCGCACTTCCAAGACTATTGCCTCCTTAATTTGGAAAAGGCGTATTTGCGGTAAAACCAGTCGATCAACGGTGTAGTCGACAATTCCGTGCCTTTCCCTCTTGAGTTGTCCGCGCAAGGGTACCAGTCTAGCACTTCAAGATAGAAACCTTACTCCGTTAAACTGTACATGCATCATGGTCAAACCTAGCCGAGTCAGTTATGTTGTCCACATAATGACTCAGTAAAATAGCCTTGTCCAAAGTCCACCGGGTTTCCTTGAAACCCAAACGGACACCTCCACATTCTGTGCATTTATTTGGAGAACTTAAGTGCTTTGCTATGCTAATTATTGATTTAAATAGTCAAGTCTGGTGGGGGTAAGGGCCTAACACTCTATTTTGCAGAAAATGAGGCACGAAATGCCCAGATTTGGCATGGTAACCAATATTCATTCAAAGCTGCTGAATTGGTGGAATGACCTCCACTCAAGTGATCAAACGCTCGTCTGCAAGTATTTAGAAAATCTGCCTTATCTCCTAGAGATTCAGCCAAACAATAGAATCATAGAGGCTGCAACGTTGTTCTGGGATAGCAACAAATCTATGTTCCGCTTTGGTGATCTGGAAATGACTCCTTTACTAAAAGAGATAGGGGGTCTAGCTGGGATTCCTTGGGAGACTCCGGGTTTGCTCATGCCAGAAAATCGCAAAGGAAGGGGTTTTCTTAAGATGATGGGATTGAAGAAAAACCCAGACTTAACCTGTTTGAAAGACTCCTACATCCCGTTTGACTATCTATATGAGAGGTACGACTATAGCAAGTCATACCGCACCTATTCAGACGAATTTGCTATCACCTCATTGGGGCATGTCCATAGAAGGGTTTTTGTCTTCTGCTTTTTGGGGATGATTGTGTTCCCTATGAAGAAGGCTAGGATCCAGACCAGACTAGCCATGGTAACCAAAACTCTGATGAAAAGGATTAGTATGCAGACTTTTAGCATACTGCCCATGATCATCGCCGAGATATACCACACCTTGGACTATGAAGACTTATACATTCAGCCACATGTGGAACTTCCGGAGGGGTACAAACCTCCCAAGTTCGAAATGTTCGATGGAACCGGAGATCCTAAAGTCCATCTGAGGACCTATTGCGATAAGTTAGTTGGGGTTGGAAGAGATGAGAAAATCCGCATGAAGCTCTTTATGAGGAGCTTGAAGGGAGATGCACTATCCTGCTATATTAGTCAGGACCCCAGGAAATGGACGAGTTGGGTAGGCATGACATCGGACTTCATGGATAGATTCCGTTTCAATACGGAGAACGCACCGGATGTGTTCTACATACAGAATTTGAAGAAGAAGCCCGCCGAAACATTTCGCGAGTATGCTACTCGTTGGAGGTCAGAAGCTGCAAAGGTCAGGCCAGCCCTCGAAGAAGAGCAAATGAATAGGTTCTTCGTCCGGGCTCAAGATCCCCAATATTACGAAAGGTTGATGCTGATCGAGGGTCAAAAGTTCTCTAATATCATCAAACTCGGAGAAAGAATCAAAGAGGGCATCAAGAATGGTATGGTAACAAATCTTGAAGCATTGCAGGCGACCAATAAAGCTTTACAAACTGGTGGCGCTTCCAAGAAGAAAGATGTAAGTGCCGTAATGATCGCACAGGGAGCCAAATCACCGCCAAAATACCATACTTACCCATCACCTCCACTTACATATCAGCCTATCCCAAATTACCAAGCACCCGCACCCTCCTATCCACCTCCCGTTTACCAGTCCTCTCCACCTCTCACATATCAACCCGCCTCGCCCAGATACTTTCAACCAACACCTGTTTACCAAGCTTATAATTCTCAACCCTCTCACTACCAATCACCACCCACCCGTAAAAATTTTCCAAGACTCAGACCAAATTTTGACCGTAAACCTCCCAGACAATGCACAGCTATCGCAGAACCAATTGACCAGCTATATGAGAGACTCAAAGCTACTGGTTACGTCACTCCTATTCCAGCCAAAGCTCCAAAAAATCCCTCCCAGTATGTCAACCCCAATAAGACCTATACGTATCACTCCGGTATGAAAGGATACACCCTTGACAAGTGTCATTCGTTAAAAGATAAGATTTAGACCCTGATCGATAATAAGGTCATTGTAGAAAAGGAGCCCGCTCCTAATGTTCGTAACAACCCCTTGCCTGACCACAAAGGTGGAGACATTCATATGATCGGATCGAGGATGATTGGGACCTCAAAGGGTCAATAGGTTTGATTGCTGAAGGGGATGAACCAAAGAAGCCGGCAATTACCCTTAACCCAATTGTTGTGCAGAATCAGCCCTCCATGGACGAAGAGGTAAATATGTCGATACCTCTTGAATTTGAAGCGTCTCCTTCGGCAAAGGTGTCAGGGCCGATTGAAGTTGAATTTGGAGTTCCAGAAGCACCTACACCCTTTGAAGTTGCTGTGTTACCACCAAGGCTGCCTATGCCGGTGGCAATGACTGACATAACAACATTTCATTCAAATGCCATACCGTGGGATTACATTGCCGAAGCTAGGAGGAAAGGAAAGACAAAGACAAGAGAAACGATTGCCGCACAAGGAATGACTAGAACAGGGAGGGTCTACACCCCAGAGCACCTAGCCGAATCTGGTAAGCAAGCCCCGGGATATCCCATTGAGATAGGACCCGACGATCTTTAGAGGAAAATACAGGCTAAGGAGTACTCGGTCGCTGAACAGTTGAACAAAACAACGACACATATATCTATCCTGGCTCTTCTGCAAAGTTCAGACGCTCACAAGAATGCCTTAATGAAGATACCGAGCGGAGCCTACGTGGCCAGCAATATAACCGGGGGCGAGATGGCGAACATGGTGGGGCAAGTGTTGGAGAGCCATAAAATAACCTTCCATGAAGACGAATTGCCGCCAGAAGGCTTGGGCCACAACAAGGCACTGCACATCACCGTGCAGTGCGAAGATTATTTCATCACCAGGGTTCTGATCAATGGGGGATCAAGCCTCAATATCTGTCCGCTTGTAACTCTCAGAACTTTGGGGAAAGGCCTACACGAGATCAGAGACGGGGCTATCAATGTCAAAGCCTTTGATGGATCCCAGAGATCTATTATTAGAGAAATCAGCCTGTGCTTGCAAATGGGACCAACATGGTTCGACGTCGACTTCCAAGTGATAGACGTCCCGGCATCCTACAACTTGCTGTTAGGATGCCCCTGGATCTATACTGCTGGAGCCGTAGCATCGACCCTACATCAGGCGGTAAAGTTTGAATGGAACCACCAAGAGGTGATCATTCATGGTGATGGTAGTAACCCTATATATAGTCGCCAGACCATCCCGATGATTAGAGGCAGAAGGAAAATAGGCGGAGAGACATACCACCATATCGAAAGAGTCAACGCTGTAGACAAAGACAAGTGGTGGGACAACAAGATTGAAAGCATCCTGAATTTGTGTAGGTACGAGCCTGGAAAGGGACTCGGCAAGAATCTCCAGGGGATCACTAAGCCTATCAAACTGAAGAAGCATGGCACTACCTTTGGCTTAGGGTATGATTATACTTGGGAAGAATTCCAGAACTGGTCGCCACTATGGTGCAGCCCCTACTATCCATTGGAGTTTCCGATACCTAGCCTGGAGCATACCTTCCAGCCAGCAGATACTATGTATGGGTTCGAAGAAGATGAAATGTTGGCAGCCATGAAGAATTTGTTCCTAGAGGATGATGATATGGACTGTTGTGTTCTTTTTGAGGAAGAGGGGGAGGAAGGCCCTTCCATACAAGCTCTGAACAGAAGAGACCGCCTCAGCAGTTGGTCATTTAGGACCGTCAGGGCCCAGAAGGCTTCGGGGTAGCAAGGCTAAAAAAAAGCACCATGTATTTTTTAGCTTACTTTACCAGTTGATTTTCTTTCCGCATTGTCTTTTATTTCAAAAAGAGCTCCGATGTTTCAAACAATTATGGATTTGATCAAAGCATTTCGGTTTATCATATATATCTTGCTTATTATTTTCTCTATCATTTACTCTGTTTTATACAACATTACTATTATTTATCTTGACGATGAACCAACGACTGTGACTTGCAACGAAACAACGCAACAAAAGGACATAGATTTAGAAGAATATGAAATAACTGAAGTGGTCGTCAGAGAGGTTGAGAATTTTGAGAACAGACCTAAGTCCAACCTCGAAGAAACTGAGGTCATTAATTTGGGAGATGCAGAGAATGTCAAAGAAACTCGCATCAGTGTTCACTTATCGCCATCAGAAAGGGAGGAATATACGGAATTTTTGAAAAATTGTGAGGACGTATTTGCTTGGTCGTATAATGATATGACTGGCCTCAGCACAACCATTGTAGCTCATAAGTTGCCAACATATCCAGCTTGTCCGCCAGTAAAACAGAAGCTCAGGAAATTCAAACCCGACATGAGTTTGAAAATCAAAGAAGAGGTTACTAAGCAAGTCAAGGCTAAGGTTCTCAAAGTGGTCGAGTATCCAACATGGTTATCCAACATCGTGCCAGTACCAAAGAAGGACGGGAAGGTTAGAATCTGTGTTGACTACCGGGATCTTAACCGGGCTAGTCCCAAGGATGACTTCCCCTTGCCAAACATACACATTCTTATTGACAACTGCGCCAAGCATGAGTTGCAATCTTTTGTTGATTGTTTCGCTGGGTATCATCAGATATGGATGGATGAGGAGGATGCAGAGAAAATGGCTTTCATCACGCCGTGGAGAATGTATTGCTACAAAATAATGTCATTTGGATTGAAGAATGCTGGCGCCACCTACAAGAGAGCCATGACTATAATCCGTCACGACATGATACACAAGGAGATCGAGGTATATGTGGATGATGTCATCGTCAAATCCAAGAAAGCCACTGATCATATGGGAGACCTGAGAAAGTTCTTCAACAGACTGAGAAGGTATAACCTGAAACTGAATCCTGCCAAGTGTGCATTCGGGGTTCCTACCGAAAAATTACTGGGTTTCATCGTGAGTCGTCGAGGAATAGAATTGGACCCATCAAAGGTCAAAGCCCTCCAAGAATTGCCACCGCCAAAGAACAAGAAGGACGTGATGAGTTTCCTGGGGAGACTCAACTATATCAGCCGGTTCATAGCCCAGTCCACAGTCATTTGTGAACCCATCTTTAAAATGCTAAAGAAGGACGCTGCTACTAGATGGACCGACGATTGTCAGAAAGCCTTTGACAGAATCAAGGAGTACTTGTCAAAGCCACCAGTCTTGGTTCCGCCTGAGCCAGGAAGGCCCTTATTGCTTTATCTTGCTGTTTTGGATGGAGCATTCGGTTGTGTTCTGGGACAACATGATGAGACGGGAAGAAAGGAGCAGGCCATCTACTACCTCAGTAAGAAGTTTACCCCGTACGAGGCCCGGTACTCCTTATCAGAGCGCACCTAGTATGCTCTGACTTGGGTAGCTCAGAAATTGAGGCATTATTTCTGTGCCTACACCACTTATCTCATATCCAGTATGGACCCGCTGAAGTACATTTTTAAGAAGCCCATTCCCACTGGCAAGCTCGCCAAGGGGCAAATATTTTTGAGTGAGTTCGACATTGTTTACGTGACTCAGAAAGCAATCGAGGGTCAAGCCATCGCAGATCACCTTGCTGAGAACCCTATCGGCGGAGAATACGAACCCCTGAAAACGTATTTTCCTGATAAAGAAGTGTCCTTTATAGGAGAAGATATTGTGGAATCCTACGATGGTTGGAGGTTGTTTTTTACGGGGCCTCCAATTTTAAAGGAGTTGGCATAGGGGCAGTCCTAGTATTAGAAACTGGCCAGCATTACCCGGTATCCGCCAAGCTCAGGTTCCCTTGCGCAAACAACATGGCTGAATACGAAGCTTGTATCCTGGGACTCAAGATGGCCGTTGATATGAACATTCAAGAGTTACTAGTGATTGGGGACTCAGACCTGCTCATACATCAAGTTCGAGGAGAATGGGCCACCAAAAACTCCAAGATACTTCCCTATTTGCATCATATACAGGAGTTGAAGAAAAGATTCATAAAGACGGAATTTCAGCATGTCCCCAGGATTCAGAATGAGTTCGCTGATGCATTAGCAACTTTATCATCCATGATCCAGCATCCAGATGCAAATTTCATTGATCCCATCCCAGTAAGGATTTACGATCAACCATCTTATTGTGCTCACGTTGAGGAAGAAGCGGATGGAAAACCATGGTTCCACGACATCAAGGAGTTCTTGATAACAAGGGTATATCTAAGGCTTGCCAATGCTACTCAAAAGCGCACAACTTCTTTCACAGGGGAGGAATCCTGTATATGAGGACTCCCGATTTGGGTTTGCTAAGGTGTGTCGAAGCAAAAGAAGCATCCAGATTATTGGACGAGGTGCACGCAGGGACTTGCGGGCCGCACACGAATGGTTTTGTCTTAGCAAAGAAGATACTCCGAGCAGGGTATTTTTGGATGACTATGGAAACAGATTGTATCCAATATGTTCGCAAATGCCATCACTGTCAGATATATGAAAATATGATAAAGGTGCCTCCTAACGAGCTTACTACAACAAGCTCATCGTTGCCATTTGCCGCCTGGGGGATGGATGTCATTGGACCTATCGAGCCTGCCGCATCAAACGGGCACAGATTTATCCTGGTGGCGATTGATTTCTTTACTAAATAGGTTGAAGCAGTATCATACAAGGCAGTGACTAAGAAAGTTGTGGCAAATTTCATCCGTGATTGTATTGTTTGCCGATTCGGGATTCCAGAATCAATCATCAATGACAATGGTTCCAATCTCAACAGCGACTTGATGAAAACAATGTGCGACACATTCAGGATCAAACACAAGAACTCTACAGCCTACATGCCTCAGATGAATGGAGCTGTAGAGGAGGCCAACAAGAATATCAAGAAGATACTAAGGAAGATGGTCGAAAGTCACAAATAATGGCATGAGAAGTTAGCATTTGCATTGCTGGGATACCGCACCACGGTCCACACATCAATCGGGGCAACTCCCTACACGCTGGTTTATGGTACAAAGGCGGTCATTCCAGTCGAGGTAGAAATTCCCTCCTTGAGGATCATACAAGAAGCAGAGTTGGACAACGCAGAATGGGTAAAAGGCTGCTACGAGCAGTTAGCCCTTATAGATGGGAAAAAGATGAATGCAGTTTGCCACGGTCTGTTGTATCATAACAGAATGTCCAGAGCCTTCAAAAAGAGAGTTAAGCCAAGGAAGTTTATATCGGGGTAGCTAGTGTTGAAGAAAATATTCCCACATCAAGATGAAGCCAAGGGGAAGTTCTCTCCCAACTGGCAAGGTCCGTACATGGTTCACCGGGTTCTAACTGGAGGAACCCTTATTCTTGCAGAAATGGACGGAGAAGTCTGGCCAAAGCCAATCAACTCAGATGCAGTGAAACGATATTTTGTGTAATCACCTATTATTGCTTTATGATGTAATTTGAACTACGCCTGACCTGATTCCCGTTTAAGAGGGGATACGTAGGCAGCTCTATGGGTTCGGTCACAATTTAATAAAAATCTCATTTCCCCCTATTATTGTAACTAGGGCAGAATTTTAAGGAGGACCCTCAAAATTTCGAAGTTGGTCTTCAGCCGCTCATCACCAAGGATGTCACCGCAGTAAACTGGGGCAGGATTTTGAGGAGGACCCTTAAAATTTCAAATTTGATTCATTCGTTCAGCGCAGCCGTCAGAAGTGCCAGCCAATGAACTGGGGCAGAATTTTGAGGAGGGCCATCAAAATTCCGGAGCGAGAGAGGTTGCAGTGTTTTGAACCACGTTGCAGTCGTTGGTTCATTTAAACAAAACTATTTTCCACTTACGTTATATTTATTAAAACATGCATGACTATGACAGCTGCTGTTTAGCAACGCTGCCCCAATGATGAACGACGTCGGAAGCCACAGAAGAGTGAACTAACCTTTCCCTTTTACAAAACTCACAATTTTCTTTGGATGCAGACACCCAAGTCACAAAATTACCAAACGTGTTACGCAACCGCATCGAACCGTTGCGCCTTTGCGCATTCGCTATCTGCACGCAATGTCCCAGCAGCCACAATATCACAATCAGCTATCAGCTAAGAATTTTTTTTTCTTACTATTCGCTTTATCTTATTGCATAAGGCTACCTTTCTGCCTTTCGAGACTAAGCGTTGTCTCCATCCTGCATTATCTGCATAAGGCTACCTTTCTGCCTTCCGAGACTAAGCGTTATCTCCATCTCTATTTCCCCGCATTGCATAAGGCTACCTTCCTGCCTTTCGAGACTAAGAGTTGTCTCCATCTGCATTTTCCTGCATTGCATAAGGCTACCTTTCTGTCTTTCGAGACTAAGCGTTGTCTCCATATGTATTTTCCTGCATTGCATAAGTCTACCTTTCTACCTTCCGAGACTAAGCGTTGTCTCCATCCACATTTCCTGCATTGCATTAAAGCTACCTTTCTGCCTTCCGAGACTACGCGTTGTCTCCATCCGCATTTCCTGCATTGCATAAGGCTACCCTTTCCGTTTCCGAGACTAAGCGTTGTCTCCATCTGTATTTCCTGCATAGCATAAGGCTACTTTTCTGCCTTCCGAGACTAAGCGTTGTCTCCATCTGCATTTCCTGCATTGCATAAGGCTACCTTCTGCCTTCCGAGGTTAATCTCTACCTCCACTTGCATGGCTGAAATATCGCCACCTTTACTTACGTCTTGCAATTGGCTGAAATATCGCCTGTTTTATTTAAATTTTTTTCGTCGGCTGAAATATCACCATTTACAGTTCTTGCATCAGCTGAAACATCACCAAACGTTATTTAAATTCTTGTGTCAGCTGAAATATCGCCATTTACATTTCTTGCATGGCTGAAAAATCGCCACCTTTACTTACGTTTTGCATCGGCTGAAATATTGCCAAACCGCATTTAAATTCTCTGCCGGCTGAAATATTGCCATTTACATTTCTTGCATTGGCTGAAACATCCTTTAATTTGCGCCTCATGGCCCAAGATATCATGGTCCAAGGACGTCATCCTAACCGTCCGAGGACAACATTCATGGTCCGATGGGAACTTGCATCATATTTTAGTCTATGCATAATATACGCCTATATTGCTCACTTGCAGGTACATCGGCTGGCACCGACTTTCTCAGCAGGAGCGATTTAACCTATCAACTTCAAAACACCTTTTGCTTCCCCCCAAGCGTTGTGTCCATCCTTTCAAATCTCCATCAGCATGTTCCATCAATGGTTCCTGAACTACATACGGCCTGATTCCTGTAATACCAGGGATATGTAGGCAGCTCAAAAACCAGAGCTCGGTCAAAATCTTTTCAAAACATCGCTTCCGGTCAAAATTGGCCATCATATCTTTACCCGACAACTCTTTCATTCTCCTCGGGTAAAGAGGGACAGTTGTTGAAGCCCAATTTTTCCCTGTGTATTTTTATACCCAAAATACTTTCAATATAGCATATATAAGTACACCAAAGGGTTTTGGCATTTTAATGATTTTTAAACCAACTTATTGCCTATTTTTGTACCATAAAATCCGATAATTATTCCCAAAACTATTATTTTGGCGGGCAATTTACTTTTATTCTTATATTTACATCAAAGTATAGCTAACATGATTTTTTCATATTTTTACAAATTCGTTTGGTATTTTTAAAATCTAAATTGCATATAATTGCAATACTAGCCTCTTTAAGATTTTATAGTATTTTATAATTATAAAATTGGATCCAATATTTTTAAATTAATATTATATGTCATTAACTGATTCAGTACCTTTAATTTAATTTCAAAATCATTTCTACCATTTTATAAGAATAAAAGGGAAAACTGGCTATTTAAGTTTTGGCCTCATTTCATTTCAATTATAACCCCAATTCCATTTCAATTTTAGCCTAAAATCAACCCAATGTCAAACCCAATTGGACCGACCCCAATTCCAAACCCAACCCCCCGATCCAACTATTTAACTCGCCCAGATTTCTTTAAATCTCGGCCGTTGATCCTTTTGATCAACGGCCACGATCAACCCTTTCCTTTTTAATTCCACCTAACCCAACCCTAATCCTCATTTCTCTTCAGCAGCCGCCTTTGAAACCCCCTCTCCTCTCAAACTCTCTCAAAGTGTCTCGAAACCCTAGCCCTTCTCACCTTTCTCCGACCATAATCTCACCGGAATCTATGGCTTCCCAGGCCATGGATGGCTTGTACTAACCTTCATTCACCCTTAAACCATGGGTCTCGAGATTTCGAGGTCTGACCTCAACGGCATCCGTTCAGATCCCCTACAGATCCGTGGTTCTATGCCTCTCCGGCCTTGCTCCGGCGTGTTCAAGCTTCACGCGCCTACCTCTGGCCATCTCCGACTCGAGACCAGACTTTCTTCTAAGCCTTCTCATTTCTATGGTTTCTCTGAAACTCTAAAGCTATTCGAGGTTTTTCTCTGGATGTTTTCTTAGATCTATACTATATTTGTGCTATATTCGACGTTTTAAGCTTTTTCCCCAATTTTCCTTTCAAATTTAGTTTATTTCCAATTTAGCGTTTCTGAAAAGTCTTAAAATGATTTCTATTTCTTCTTCTTCTTCTTTTCTTTGTGTGAATCTGTCTGTGCCATG
>MU717440.1:122635-185161 GCA_026770625.1 Nicotiana glauca | reverse complement strand
ACAATAGATCTTGGCCGTTCATACAAAACCATCCAACGGCTCACATCCCATCTCCCTTACCTGTCTAAACCACCCAACCCATTCCCCAACCCGGTATGCCCCATTACCACACCAAACGACACCGTTTCCATTTAAGTAAATGATCCAGGCCGTTGCTCTCGTTTGATCAAACAGCCAGGATCAATTTACCCCCTCGTATATAAATGTGTAACCATACCCAGCTCCCAAAGCCAACCCCCCTTCCCTTCATCTCTAACGATCAAAGACAGGCCCAACACCCTCTATCGTCGACCACCCACCGAAAATCGCCTCACGGCTGTTTCGGTGGTCCAAACGACCCCATTTTTACACCATAGCTTCTCCACAACATTCTCTTTCCAAAGCCCCTACCAGCTTCCCTCGAATACCAGGTGGTGTCTTCGAATATTCAATCGTAGATCAGTCAGAAACCCTAGCTTACCCCAAATCACCTCAAATTAACACCCTAGCCTCGCCTTCACCTCCTCATTCCAAATATCCAAATACCTTCCTTCGAACCTGCCTGGAATTGGTCGAATGCCATTTTTGAGCCAAGAACCCTAGCGCCGCCACAAGATCCCTTGGTGGCGGCGCCAAACCTAAAACTGTCCCAACTCACACCCTGTAACCTCTGCGACTTCCCATTACCAAATCCCTACCCCTTTTCCTCAAATCCCCTTCCAAGGTCTCAAATAGTAAATCACAGAAGCTGGCACCTAAGTTTAAAAATCCAACGGGCTATGAAGATCTTTGGACTAAATTAGACTTTAGTCGTATGTTTTCAATATTGGAAACACACGATTAAGGTCCGCCTTCAGTCTAAAACAAAGGGAGGAGGAGTTTTCAGTTTTGGTCCGCTTGATTTTCGGGTATTTTTCAGTTCTCTTTTCTTTTTTGTTATCTTGTAGTTTTTGTTTAATCTTCAGTCCCCTTATCCTCCTGCTTCATTTCTATTTCTATCTCTGTGTTGAACTGAATCCATTCATAAGAGATTAGTTATTCATAATGTTTGAATTGCTTAGTCAGTCGTCATTGAATCGAATGGCTTGGTCACTCAAATGTCGTGAATTGGTTGTTTGTTATTTTGTTATCATGAACCTGTCAATCTCTTTAAACTTTTCTGGTTGTTTCTTCCTTTTGGTCTCTAAAAATGTTTGTGTATATGTTTGGTCTCTCTGATTTTAGTTTGTTTTCTTTCAAACTAATCAGTGTTCATAGGTCGTCTGTGTTGAATCCGTAACAATTTCCCAGTTGGTTTCCTATTACTGTTAATCTCATTACGTTTAATATACTTTGTCTAATGTTAATTTAGAAATGTAATTTGTTTCAAATGTGGTTAGTCTATCCCCATGTATCTGTATGAGAAACTTGACCTTGTTAGTTCAAATGTGATTTTGTTCTGACTCATTGCTCTTCATTGTGATGTCATTTGATTTTATCTGAGAGTCTATTTTGAATTGCTGACTGATTTGATTAGATGAATTTGGTTATAACTGATGGGTAGTGATTTCAGTAGTTTCAGGTGTATTTTGGGACTTAAAAACTTGAAGAATTGTTAATTTGAGTGTTCTGTCCACTAAGTACCAATATAACATTAAACTAATGTATTATTTAATAATTAGTGGGATGGGAAACATAATAGTATAGGGTTTTTAAAAGGAAATTGATTAAGAATGGCTGCCCATACCTGTGTAAAATATAACAAAGAAAAGACAAAGGTTAGTGAGAAACAAGGGAATTAAAAATAGAATTAGACATATAGTAATGGGTCTGAGGGAATATGATGGGCAGATTGGTTTTAATTGTTTGAGTTCCTCAAGGGCTAGGAGGTTCAATTTTGGTATAAATAGAGGCATTAGGACAATAACAAAGGGACTTCTTGAGATTCTTAGAGCTAAAAAGAAAAAAAACACACTTAAGGAAAACTAAAAGCTAGAAGAGAGAGTTGGCTTTTGAGAATCCATTTTAGAGGTCAGACATTTGAAATCAGTTCTTATTCTCCTCTTGGTTCTCTTCTTGGTCAGTCAAGAAAGGGTTTTAGAAAATTGAAAGTTCTAAAACTCTAGAAACCTACTGTTCCATTGAGTAGGTGTAGATTGAACCTGATTTCCGGCAGCTCTATTCACATTTTTCAGTTTTGGTTTGAACTTGAGCTTACATGGGGTCAGTAGTGTTTTCTGGTTGATTTTCCATTATTTTGAGGTTCAGTTGAGGCTTTTCCAGGATTAGTTTGGGGTGTGGTGTTACTGTGGTGTTACTGGGTCTCATTTTGGTCTTGATTGGGTGTTGTACTGGTTGTCTGTTATTGTTCCATTGTTGTTGCTGTCGTTATTGCTGTGTTGTTGCTGGGGTTACTGGTATCTGGTGCTGCTGGCTTACTCTTCTCCTTTATTGTATCTCATTTCCAGGTACATGCTCGAATTCACTGATGTAAATTCAAATTGGAATGAAAAAATGAAGTAGTGTTTCAGACTTACTGTCCACGTGAATGCTTGTAATGATAATCAGTCCAAGAATGTATAATGGTTTAGTTCATTTGTTTGAGTTGTATTTAATTAGGAACTGCCTAATTAAGATTGCTTCTACTCACTTGAACCATTTAGATTTGTAATGAACTGTAAGCTGTTATATGTTGGATTCAGTGAGTTTGTGTTAGATGTGGATCATCAGTTATAGCTGCTTCCAGTTGGGGATAATAAAATAGATTATGTTAGTAGTAGTTAATCTCTTGTTATCTGTCCTTTTCATGCATATGTTCAAGTAGTCCACAAATGAAATAGAAATTTAACCAATTCCTGATTAGCATTCAGCTTGGTTGGTTAAACTGATTTCACAACGACCATTAAATCCTCTTAGGTGATTATAATTTCATAAGTGTTAGCATTAGTTCATGTTGCAATAGCCTCACACGGATAGGTGTTTTGGACTTATTAAAATGTGAAAGTAAAGTGGTCATGTAGAGTTAACCTTGTAATTTGATAAAAATCCAAGAATAAGGGCTTCAGTCGATAATTTTATTCATTGTAAGTCATTTGAACACCCTTGTACTAATATAGAATAACGCTAGTAAGCATTCAGGTAATTAAAACACGGATATGTTTGGTTTCATAGATTAGCCCATTTGCTAGGTTTCGGGCCTTAGTATTCCAGTAAATGGCCCAGGTCGAATCAGATTCATGTGTTCGTGTGGACCTGGGCCAAGGCCTGTTACTAGCTGCCCTTTTACGTAACCCAGAGTGCAATTTTTCTTATGGATGGTTTTAATCCGGTAATTATTTAACTATGGCCATTTTCTTTGTTCGTAGAGACAAAATAAATAGAAAATCATAGTCGCTTTAGGATATCCTTAAATAAAGAATGAGATGAGCCTCGCCAAATAAAATGCAAAAACTACGGGGCTCTCAATAGATGTTTATAATAAACCTTTAGAATTCGAGATGGGTCGTTTAGTGAATTTCATGCCTTTCCCCAAAAATAATAACGCGCTAGTCATTTTAGGCGCACTTTTAATAATTTACTTTCTTAAACTCGGGTGTCATGTGACCCAAATCCAAATCCCAAAACGTTGGATAGAATGTGTTTCGGATTGCGGGTGCATTTCATGTGACGCGATCCAAAGACATGTTTTAAACGGCGTTCAATTTTCCTTAAAATAATAATAAAAGCGATTTACGGTTAAAAAAGCACATAAGTTAAAGCATGTTGTAAAATCAGATAAATAAGCCAAATATGACAGTTGAGCGACCGTGCTAGAATCACGGAACTCGGGAATGCCTAACACCTTCTCCCGAGTTAACAGAATTCCTTATCCGGATTTCTGGTTCGCGGACTGTAATATAGAGTCAATTTTTTCCACGATTTCGGATTCAAACCGGTGAATTGGGACACCATAAATCTCCCAAGTGGCGACTCTGAATCTCTTAATAAACGAACCCCGTTTCGATTGTCCTTTAATTGGAAAAACTCCTTTTATTAAACCCCTTTGCGGGGTGCAGTAGGTAAAAATGAAGTGTGACAGCTCTGGCGACTCTGCTGGGGATGAAAACCCAGAACTTCGGTTCAAGGTTCGAGAATTCGAGCTTGGAATAATTTTTGTATTTGGCTTTGTTTATTATGTGATTTTATCACATGTTTGGGACTAATGTGCAAAATGTTGCTTTTTATCGTTTTGATATTATCTGAACTGTATATATAAAATTGTTACGAAACCCTTCTTCTGAGTCTTCTGAATCTATGGTGCACACGTGCGCGTGGCCCACTTTCTGTTAGCAGTCATACCAAATAGAACGAGGTTGGGTCAAGTAGCTAGGCCGGGCAGACTTTTGTGCTCTCGGTACGTTGCCCCCACTTTGGCTCGAGCTGTCTGTTTTGGTAAGCCAGGTCTAGAACAATATAACTCAGGCATTAAACCTAGTATAACAAAACTTCATGTCGGATCCCTAGTAGGAACGTTGTGTGCATCATATGCATGTTTGACTTAGGGGACTCAACACAGGGGTTGGGTCCGTATAGGACAAGCAACCTGAAATGAAAAAGACCATCCTGCTGCATCCTGTTTGTTTTACGCATTTATTTGCTTCAGAATTGCATGCTGGCCGGCTTCTGAAAATCGGGAATACGGGAAAATTGAGAAAAAGAGACAAAAGAGAAAAATAGCAACATAGATAAGTAATCACCTATTTTCAGAAAAAACCAATGCCCAAATAACATTGAAACTCTGCCGAAATTTTGAAAAAAATGGAAATGTTCTTTTTAGTGTGATTTATTCGAAAAAACAAAAGAAAAAGAGTCTTGTTTTCAAAGTTAGTTTATTTTTCTTGGCCCGAACTACGCATGTTTGATTCTCACCGGATGTGAGATACGTAGGCAAACCTCATCGGGTCCAACCTCCCCTTTTGCAAAAATAGACACAAAAAAATGTGTCAAATTTAAATTTTCGTCATGAAATAAGTCGGGTGATGACGCTCTTGTCAAACATAGCTAATGTTCCCAAAAGGGACGCCGGAAGGCTGACTTTGCATAAACGACCACCTTTGGTCATTTTTAGATTTTTGGCCGGCTGGCCCACACAGCCTTAAAATCTTGCGTCCCCAAGGCATTGAAAGGCCGTGTTTGCAATATCGAATTTTTTATTTTTGAAAAAAAAAACAAGAAAAAGAGTCATAAATAAGTTAGGTAAGGTCGTTCTTGTCAAAAATAGCCGAATGTTCCCGAAAGTGACGTCAGAAGGCTGACTTTGCATAAACGGCCACTTTTGATCATTTTTGGATTGTTGACCTGTTGACCCACACAGCCTTAAGATCTTTGCTACCGAGGTACTGAAAGGCCGTGTTTGCAAATACCGGGTTTTCTATTTTGAAAAATAAGAAAAAGAGTCATAAATAAGTCGGTGATGCTGTTTTGTCAAATATAGCCGAATGTTCCCGAAAGGGACGTCGGAATGCTGACTTTGCATAAACGGCCACCTTTGGTCATTTTTTAAGATTTTTGCTGGTTAGCCAACGCAGCCTTAAACTCTTCATCCCCGAGGTGCTGAAAGGTCGTGTTTGCAGAACCAGATCTTTTATTTTAATTTGAAAAAAAGGTAAAGAGTCAGAGATCAAGAGAAAACCGTTTGGATTTTTGGTTAAAATAAGCAGATCCAGCTTCGGCGGTGTCTTAAACAGTTCTTGCTGAGATAGCCTTAGAGTATCTTTCAGTTGTCGAAAGGCTATTTTCGTAAAAGAACGGATAAGTTTGTAAAATAATCCTTTCCGGCCTCAAAATTCATGCGAAGGGGCCACATTTGCCAAAAATAGCCATTTGGTTAGAATTGGCATATAGGGGAAGGAATCTGTTAGTCTATTTTTTAATTTGTATTTCTTTTGATTAGGGTATGTGGGTTGTTTAATGTTCAAGTCTATATCTCGTCTTCCACCAGAGTCTGTTAGTTCGGTCTAAGTTTGTCAGTTTTTTTATCATTGTAATCAAAGTGTGTTTTACTGTGAAAAATTGAAAATTCCAAAATATGTTTTATTGTTCTTTTATCTTGCATCGTCCGAACTACGCAAGGTCCGATTCATGCGGGGTCAAGATACGTAGGCAATCCACATAAGATTCGACCACCACTAAAAAGAAAAAGGAAAAATAGAAAAACAAAAAGAAAAAATAAAGAAAATAAAGGAAAGTTTGGGGAAGCACAGATATAAGAAGCCGGAATGACGCACGTAACTGAAGTAAATGCATGATATAAAGGTTTAACTACCTAGGTGCATTGCATCCCTGATGTGCGTTTACCTATCTATCAAATGACCTAACGCTAACGTGATGGCTTCGCTTTGTTGTGTTCATATCCAGAAGGGTGGTTGGTTGTGGTTTCAAAGTGGTAACTCTTCCCTGCAACACAAAAGTAAAAAAACAATGGTAGAGAACAACAGAAGTGAGTGGATTGGTTCTGATGCCCGGAAATAGCTGGTTGAACAGAACAATGGGTTGGAAGAAGAAGTGAAAATGTTAAGACAGCATATGGCAGACATGTATCGAGTATGGATGACTGGAAAGGCACCACCCCCGCCACCACCTAGCTTCCTAAACTCTATCCTTACCCAAACACCTAACACAATAACAGATTATCCTCCATACTCTCCATATCTACCCGCTTATGACAGCTTTCCCAGCCACCCGAGTAGCTCCATCCCTCATCGTCCAACTATATTTTCCCAACGTTACTCCCCTCCCTAACGCTACTTCTCTCCAAGGGATTCCCAAAGACATTCTTCACTTGCCAAGTACCCAGCTCCACGAAATTCCTATTCACCCCTACAAGCATACCAGAAACCCCCTGGGTTAGGTTTTAGGACAAATCAAGCATTTAGGAGCGAGAGGTTCCTGAAACAAGAAAAGGCTCTCACCCCTGTTGGAGGGTCATATGCCAGTTTGTTTCAAAAGTTGAAGCACTTGGGCATGTTGAAACCAATCCAGATAAAAATGCCAAACCCTCTGTCAAAGAAGTGTGACTTTTCTCAAAGGTTCACATATTGCTCAGATGCCCCGGGGCATGATATAGAAAAGTGTTGGAAGCTGAAGAAAGCAATTCAGGAGCTTGTTGATACAGGTGACATTGTCGTGCAAAATCTGGATGCAGCAGACACCAACCAAAGTCCATCGCCTGCGCGTAATGAGACAGACGGGCATGATTTGTTCTGAAAAGGAATGTGAGAATTCTCTGAGATCCTCAGATTTGTGAAGTTCTTGGTATTGTTGATGCAGAACTCAGTGGCTAAGATGCCGTGCTTGGTAATCAGAAAGACGCTCCATTTTTGGGTCAGCCGGAGGAGTTTTTAGTGGTTTATTTTGTTGTCATTTCTGTTGTCCAGGTTATTATTAGGGTTGTGATCCAGATATTGTCTTTTGTCAAACCCTCTTATCCTTCCATTTTTGTCTTAGCGGTGTGCTTAGTTTTGTCCAGGTTCGTTTCAGGTTTATTCTAGGGCGGTACTCCAATTGTTTTGCCTGTATTGTTATACGAACCGTTTTCACTGTTTGTCTAATGCAAATTCCGGTCTTTTGTTATTTCCAGTCATCTTCTTTGTTTAGTTCTTTTTACCCTTTTGTTGTGTCTTTTGTTCAAACGCTGATTCTAGTGACATGACATACGCACACAGTTTGGGCCTAATCTCAAAAAGTTAATCATAAAACCATTGGGAGATGATTGGGGCACTTAACGGAAAAAAAACAGTTTGAGATCATTTGAAGCCCGAACCATGTTGAACCGTGGGCAGATAAAACATAAAGAAATTGTAAATGTAAGTTGGCCATGTTGACATGGGGGCCATTCATGATAATGTTTCCCAAATGGTGCTTTGTATTTAATAGAAGAAGAAAGCAAAGATGTTGATATAGCTAGCAAGTCTAGCACGATCTGAAGATGATACGAGTGTTTTTTAAATTGTGTTGTTCGTACTTGGCATGTTTTGAAGATTGGAATGACGAGGGCATTTTATTCTGCTATCCAAACACTTTATCCTTCGTCAACCCTTCGAGCTTTATTTGTTTTCTTTCATAACCCTCCTTCGGAATCAGTAGCAAAGATTAGAAACGTAAGCATGAAAGATAAAGAAAAAAAGAAGAGAGAAAAAGAAAAACAACAAAACAACAAAAGAGAAAAGAGAGAAAAAAAAGAGATAAGAAAAGAGAAAAAGAAAAGAAAAATAGTAATAAGTGAAAAGGAAATCAGGTGGGAACTACGTTTGACCTGATTCCTCAAAGAGGATACATAGGCACTTCATGGCTCGGTCATAGTGTAAAATAATGTATCATACTGTAAATAAAATCAAAAGATCCCCAAGCGAGAAACTGGGGCAAAAGCTTGTGTTTGTTGTAAATAAATCTAGTTCCGAAGGTTGTAATTTTGAACCCAAGATTGTTTTTTGTTTTGAGCTTTTAGTACCATTTCTTTCTAGCCCAATCCAAAATCCCAAATTATGGTCCAAAGAAAGACCTTCTGATCAGTCCTCAAAAGATGCCAAGTCAGATAAATGAGAGAGTCTTATCGGTGAACATAACACTCTGATCCCCAGCAGAAAAGACTCTGATCCCCAGCAGAAAAAAATATGAGAGAGTTTTAGCGGCAACACCCCAATCCCCAACTGAAAAATAATACAAATGAGAGAGTCTTATCGGTGAAAACCTTCACGGGCACCATAAGGCGATGAAAGATGAGAGAAAAACCAAAATGAGAGAGGCTTGATAGTAAAAACCTTCGGGCACTACAAGTCGAATAAGAGTGAGAATCAGATGGAAATCACCATACGGAAATTGTGAAAGGAGATTAACGACGGAGGATAGGCCATATATGCATGTCATGACCATTAGAGTTAGTATCCGCATTTGATAGGTTTTTATTTTATAGTTTTCTTGTTAGAGATTCATCCCTTTCCTTTGTCTTTTATTCTGTTCCTTTTTATCGTTCTCCTTTCATCGAAAAATTCCCCCATGCAGAGTCTGTTTGGTCAAGACAAAAATGACTTCAAAATTTGCCATCAGCTTTCCAATTATGCAAGACGAGATCCGACTAGTGCATCCAAGTGGTATGAGTCAGGAAGGAACAAGCGCAAGGCCAGTGTCAAGAAGGACATTCCCCAGCAAGAGGAGATTGACAAAAGGATGGACTAGTGTCAAGAAGGATATCCCCCGCAAAAATAAAAGGTTATAGACCTCAAGGCCAAGGCCAGTGGACAAATCAAGGAAGAACAACGTGGAGAGCGAGGGACGTAATTTGGGAAATTCATATGAGACTCAAGGGTCGGGGAAATGCCAGTTCCCGAGCTATGCCACAAAAAGAAGAGGGATATACCCACCAGAAAAGGTATTTTAGTGACACGGATTGAACGAAGAAAGTGGTTTATCAGCAAAACAGTGCAAAATCTTCAAGGGGAACCAGCTGTCTTAGAAAAGATACGGGGTCAGATAAGAGGAAAACAACAAGTTTATGAATAAGGAATCATCAAGAAGGGCAGAAGTTATCAGCCAAGCTTCAAAATGGTCGGACAGTGCGGAGCATGGGAAAGAGAAGAAAAAAACCATCCCAGCAGGAGTATCACAACCAACCACCACGTTTTAAACTGACCAAACTTTTTTGTGATGTGAAACAGGGACGAGAAATGTCATTGATGGCAGAGAGGCATGATACAAGGAAGATTATCAAACTGGGGCAGAAAAATTTTCTTTCATTTCGAAATTTTTCCTGAGATTGGGTACCCACTTTAGGAAGAAGGAAGTTGTATCCCCAGCAGACAAAATAAAAGGGTGAAACTTGTGTTCAGAAAAAGCAAAAAGCCAGGGTCACCCCCCGCAGTTTTCAGAAGAATAAACCACCGGTTTTGAAGAAATGAAAATTCCCTGGTAGTGTCATCCTCAACAGCGTTATCCCCAGCTGATAACATTTTTATCCTCAGCAGTGTTGAGAGAAAATAAAAGTTTGAAAAAAAAAGAAGAAGAAAGGAGATTCCCCCAGCAGTATTATCCCCAGCAGGTAAGTAAATAATTCCCCTAGCAGTGTTATCCCCAGCAGTTTCGAGGGAAGACAACATGAGTTTTTTAAGGGAAACAGTTCTGAAGAAAGATAATTCAAGTGAGAAGGAAAATGGTTCAGGAGTCAGGGGAACAATGGCAACACGAGTGCAGTTTTAAAGTTGTTGAAATCGGGAGCCCGCCCGTAGAACGGAGGCGTTACCTTTTTAAGTTGTTGAAGTCGGGTACCCACTTGAGGAAAAGAAGAAAGATAATTCCCCAGCAGTGTTATCCCCGAAAAAAATAAAAAAAAACTAGTGTCATCCCCAGCAGTTTTCAGGGGAATGAAACACCAGCTTTAAGGGAAGTAATCTTTGAAGGAGGAAGGTAACATATTTTGAAAAAGTGTTATCCCCAGCAGTTTGCAGAAGAATGAAACACCAGTTTTGAGGGAAGTAGTTTTGAAGGAGGAAATCATCCCCAACGAGAAGGTCACAACCGACCACCCCTTTTAAAACTGACAAATTTTTCTTTGTATATAACAGGAAACAAAGCAGCACAGAGAAATTGAAAAAAAAAAGAGCCGACAAAGGGAAGTTTCTCAAATCTTTACCTTTTATTTATCTTGCTATTGTGCAAAAAATCTTAGTCCGATGAATCTTTCTCCTAAGATAAAAGATCTTGGTCCGATGAAATTTTCTCCTAAGATAAAGAAATCTTAGTCCGATGGAATTTTCTCCTAAGATAAAAAAATCTTAGTCCGATGAATCTTTCTCCTAAGTTAAGAAAAAACTTAGTCCGATAAATCTTTCTCCTAAGATAAAAAAATCTTGGTCCGAAGGAATTTTCTCCTAAGATACAAAAAATCTTAGTCCGATGAAATTTTCTCCTAAGATAGAAAATCTTAGTCCGATGGATTTTTCTCCTAAGATAACCAGAAGTGGAAAGCAACAAGTGGAAAGTCTCAAATAAGATAACAATAGTAGGAAGTAATAGTTGGAAGGTTACAGATAAGATAACAGGAAGTGGAAAGCATACAAGTGTAAAATATCAAATAAGATAAACAACAATAGTTGGAAAGTTATAAGAAGTGGGAAACAACTATTAGAAGTTTTTAGATAAGACGACAAGAAGTGGGAAGCAACAATTGGAAAGTTTCAAGTTAGACAACAGAATGGACCTAGTCTGATGAATTATCTCCTAGAGTCAAAATCTTAGTCCGATGAAATTTTCTCCTAAGATATCAAATCTTAGTCCGATGAATATTTCTCCTAAGATCGCAACAAAATGGACCTAGTCTGATGAATTATCTCCTAGAGTCAAAATCTTAGTCCGATGAAATTTTCTCCTAAGATATCAAATATTAGTCCGATGAATCTTTCTCCTAAGATCACAACAAAATGGACCTAGTCTGATGAATTATCTCCTAAAGTCACAAATCTTAGTCTGTTAAAACTTTCACCTAAGATGAAAATCTTAGTCTGATGAATTTTTCACCTAAGATAAAGATAAAATCATAGTCTGTTGGAACTTTCACCTAAGATGAAAATCTTAGTCTGATGAATTTTTCACCTAAGATAAAGATAAAATCTTAGTCCATTGAAACTTTCACCTAAGATGAAAACCTTAGTCTGATGAATTTTTCACCTAAGATGGTAATCATTTCAGTCTTTACATTTCCAGTTTGAAGTCGGGAGCCCACCCGTATAACATAAGAATACATTTCAGTCTTTACATTTTAAGTCTTGAAGTCGGGAGCCCGCCCGTATAACAGAGGAATACATTCCAGTCTTTACATTTCAGTCTTTACATTCTAAGTCTTGAAGTCGGGAGCCCACCCGTATAAGAGAGGAATACATTCCAGTCTTTACACTTCAGTCTTTACATTTCAGTATTTACATTTTAAGTCCTGAAGTCGGGAGCCCGCCTGTATAACAGAGGAATACATTTCAGTCTTTACACTTCAATCTTTACATTTCAGTCTTTACATTTTAAGTCTTGAAGTCGGTAGCCCGCCCGTATAACAGAGGAATACATTTCAGTCTTTACACTCCAGTCTTTACATTTTAAGTCTTGAAGTCGGGAGCCCGCCCGTATAACAGAGGAATACATTCCAGTCTTTACATTTCAGTCTTTACATTTTAAGTCTTGAAGTCGGGAGCCCACCCGTATAACAGAGGAATACATTTCAGTCTTTACACTTTAGTCTTTACATTTCAGTCTTTACATTTTAAGTCTTGAAGTCGGGAGCCCGCCCGTATAACAGAGGAATATATTCCAGTCTTTGCATTTCAAGTCTTGAAGTCAGTAACCCGCCGGAGAGCGGAAGGTTACAACAAGAATCCCCAGCATAAATCCAAATTCAGAAAGCAGGCAACAATGGCCGAAATAAATCAGTTCGAGTTCGGCAATCAAGAGGGAATAGAAGTCAAGTCAGAAATAAAGAAACGTCAGAGGAAACACAAGAGCAAGCAAGGCAATAAGAGACACAGGAAGAGCAAAGTTGAAGATCTAGATAAGATTCTGCAATTCATAGACTAATATAGTCTAGCTTCTTATGTTCTTTCTAGCATGGTGTAATAGGGAGGTCAGCAAGGAGTAGTAGCAGCAACAACATCAATAACAGTAAAACCACAGCTCTCACTGTAGTCCCAGCTACCAAAACTCCCAAACTACATTGACCTGATTCTCTTTTAGCCAGGGATATGTAGGAGACATTTTGAAGCAAAGGTTCGGTCAAATCTTTTCAAAAAATGCTTCACACGGAGTACTCAAAAGGGAAAAAATCGCTCGTATCCGCTCACTTTATCTTTGCACGAAAACTCTCCGTGTTTCCGGGCAAAGAGGGGCAATTGTGAGCACGTGATTTTTTCCATATATGAGAATTACTCCCAAAAATCCAAAATAAAATAGTTTTGTGTTGCTTGCAATTTTTGCGGATTTTGTGTTATTTTTCTCTTATTTTTTGCGTTTGTGTGTGCATGATTATTTGTTTTAATTAATGAAAATACAAAAATATGTCACATTTGCATTTAGGACTTATTAGGAGTAATTAAGATTGTTCACAAAAATGAAAATCACAAAAAAAAATAATGTGCTTTGCATTCAATGTCTAGTTGTGTGATTTTATTTTAAATTAGTATTTAACTGTGTATGATAATTTTTATTAGGAATTAATTAGTAGTTTTAATGTGATTTATAAGTTAATTTAGAATTTTAGTTTTATAAATTAGGAAATAAAGAAAATGAAAATGAAAAGAAAAACTGGACTGGGCCATCCAAAATTTGACAAAATCCAGGCCCAAAACACGCCTCACCTGATCCAATTTGGTCAGGCCTTACAGACGTCCAAACGACGTCGTTCTGTCACACCCAATCTGGTCCGTTGGATCTCACATATCCAACGGTCGAGATCATCTCACCCACAACCCGATCCTGACCCGTTCTCTATACCCGATCCAACCCGCCCCCTCATTAAACAAAACGACACCGTCTCCATATAAGTAAATGATCCAGGCCGTTGATCTCATTTGATCAAACGGCCAGGATCAATTTCTCCCTATTGTATATACCATACCCCCCCCCCCAAGACAACCCCCCTTCCCTTCGTCTCTAACAATGAGAGACAGGCCCAGCACCCTCCGCCATACTCCGTCGTCGACCACCCATCGAAAATTGCCTCACGGCGGTTCCGGTGGTCCAAACGACCCCATTTTTACACCATAGCTTCTCCATAACATCCTCTTTCCAAACCCCCTACCAGCTTCCCTCGAATCCCAATCGGTGTCTTCGAATATTCAATCGAAGATCAGTCAGAAACCCTAGCTCACCCCAAATCACCTCAAATTAACACCCTAGCCTCACCTTCACCTCCTCATTCCAAATATCCAAATACCTTACTTCGAACCTGCCTGGAATTGGTCAAATGTCGATTTTGAGCCAAGAACCCTAGCGTCGCCACAAGATCCCTTGGTGGCGACGCCAAACCTAAAATTGTCCCAACTCACACCCTGTAACCTCTGTGACTTCCCCTTACCAAATCCCTACCCTTTTTCCCTCAAATCCCCTTCCAAGGTCTGAAATAGTAAATCATAGAAGCTGGGACCTAAGTTTAAAAATCCAACGGGCTGTGAGGATCTATGGACTAAATTAGACTTTAGTCGTATGTTTTCACTATTGGAAACACACGATTAAGGTCCGCCTTCAGTCCAAAACGAAAGGACGAGGAGTTTTCAGTTTTGGTCCGCTTGATTTCCATTTATTTTTCAATTCTCTTTTCTTTTTTGTTATCTTGTAGTTTTCGTTTAATCTTCAGTCCCCTTCTCCTCCTGCTTCATTTCTGTTTCTATCTCTGTGTTGAACTGAATCCATTCATATGAGATTAGTTCTTCACAACATTTGAATTGCTTAGTCAGTCGTAATTGAATCGAATGGCTTGGTCACTCAAATGTCGTGAATTGGCTGTTTGTTATTTTGTTATCATGAACCTGTCAATCTCTTTAAACTTTTCTGGTTGTTTCTTCCTTTTGGTCTCTAAAAATGTTAGTGTGTATGTTTGGTCTCTCTAATTTTAGTTTGTTTTCTTTCAAACTAATCAGTGTTCATAGGTAGTCTGTGTTGAATCCGTAACAATTTCTAGTTGGTTTCCTATTTCTGTTAATCTCATTCCATTTGTTCTGCTTTGTCTGATGTTAATTTAGAAATGTAATTTGTTTCAAATGTGGTTAGTCAATCCCCATGTATCTGTATTAGAAATTTGACCTTGTTAGTTCAAAGGTAATTTTGTTCTGACTCATTGGTCTTCATTATGATGCCATTTGATTTGATCTGAGAGTCTAGTTTGAATTGCTGAATGATTTGATTAGATGAATTTGATTGTAGCTGATGGGTAGTGATTTCAGTAGTTTCAGGGGTATTTTGGGACTTAAAAACTTGAAGAATTGTTAATTTGAGTGATTTGTCCACTAAATACCAATATAACATTAAACTAATGTATTGTTTAATAATTAGTGCGATGGGAAACATAATAGTATGGGGTTTTTAAAGGAAATTGATTAAGAATGGTTGCCCATACCTGTGTGAAATTTAATAAAGAAAAGACAAAGGTTAGTGGGGAATAAGGGAATTAAAAATAGAATTAGACATGTAGTAATGGGTCTGAGGGAATATGATGGGCAGATTGGTTTTATTAGTTTGAGTGCTTCAAGGGCTAGGAGGTTCAGTTTTGGTATAAATAGAGGCATTAGGACAATAAGAAAGGGACTTCTGGAGATTCTTAGAGCTAAAAAGAAAAAAAACACACTTAAGGAAAACTAAAAGCTAGAAGAGAGAGCTGGCTTTTGGGAATCCATTTCAGAGGTCAGACATTTGAAATCAGTTCTTATTCTCCTCTTGGTTCTCTTCTTGGTCAGTCAAGAAAGGGGTTTAGAAAATTGAAAGTTCTAAAACTCTAGAAACCTACTTTGCCATTGAGTAGGTGTAGATTGAACCTGATTTTCGGCAGCTCTATTCACATTTTTTAGTTTTGGTTTGAACTTGAGCTTACATGGGGTCGGTAGTGTTTTCTGGCTAATTTTCCAGTATTTTGAGGTTCAGTTGAGGCTTTTCCAGGATTAGTTTGGGGTGTGGTGTTACTGGGTCTCATTTTGGTCTTGATTAGGTGTTGTACTGGTTGTCTGTTATTGTTCTATTGTTGTTGTTGTTGTTATTGCTGTGTTGTTGCTGGGGTTACTGGTATCTGCTGCTGCTGGCTTACTCTTCTCCTTCATTATATCTCATTTCCAGGTACATGCTCGAATTCACTGATGTAACCTCAAATTGGAATGAAAAAATAAAGTAATGTTTCAGACTTACTGTCCACGTGAATGCTTGTAATGATAATCAGTCCAAGAATGTATAATGGTTTAGTTCATTTGTTTGAGTTGTATTGAATTAGGAACTGCCTAATTAAGATTGCTTCTACTGACTTGAGCCATTTAGATTTGTAATGGACTGTAAACTGTTATATGTTGGATTCAGTGAGTTTGTGTTAGATGTGGATCATCAGTTATAGCTACTTCAGTTTGGGATAATAGAATAAATTATGTTAGTAGTAGTTAATCTCTTGTTATCTGGCCTTTTCATGCATATGTTCAAGTAGTCCGCAAATGAGATAGAATATTTAACCAATTCCTGATTAGCATTCAGCTTGGTTGGTTAAACTGATTTCACGGCAACGACCATTAAATCCTCTTAAGTGATTATAATTTCATAAGTGTTAGCATTAGTTCATGTTGCAATAGCCTCACACGGATAGATGTTTTGGACTTACTAAAAATGTGAAAGTAAAGTGGTCATGTAGAGTTAACCTTGTAATTTGATAAAAATCCAAGAATAAGGGCTTCAGTCGATAATTTTATTCATTGTAAGTCATTTGAACACCCTTGTACTAATATAGAATAACGTTAGTAAGCATTCAGGTAATTAAAATACGGATATGTTTGGTTTCATAGATTAGCCCATTTGCTAGGTTTCGGGCCTTAGTATTCCAGTAAATGGCCCAGGTCCAATCAGATTCATGTGTTCGTGTGGACCTGGGCCAAGGCCTGTTACTAGCTGCCCTTTTACGTAACCCATAGTGTAATTTTTCTTATGGATGGATTTAATCCGGTAATTATTTAACTATGGCCATTTTCTTTGTTCGTAGAGACAAAATTAATAGAAAATCATAGTCGCTTTAGGATATCCTTAAATAAAGAATGAGATGAGCCTCGCCAAATAAAACGCACAAATTGCGGGGCCCTCAATAGATATTTATAATAAACCTTTAGAATTCGGGATTGGCGGTTTAGTGAATTTCACGGTTTTCCCCAAAAATAACGCGCTAGTCACTTTAGGCGCGCTTTTAATAATTTACTTTCTTAAACTCGGGTGTCATGTGACCCAAATTCAAATCCCAAAACGTTGGATAGAATGTGTTTCGGATTGCGGGTGCATTTCATGTGACGCGATCCAAAGACATATTTTAAACGACGTGCAATTTTTCTTAAAATAATAATAAAAGCGGTTTATGGTTAAAAAAGCACATAAGTTAAAGCATGTTGTAAAATGAGATAAATAAGCCAAATATGATAGTTGAGCGACCGTGCTAGAACCACGGAATTCAGGAATACCTAACACCTTCTCCCGGGTTAACAGAATTCCTTATCCGAATTTCTGGTTCGCGGACTGTAATATAGAGTCAATGTTTTCCTCGATTCGGGATTCAAACCGGTGACTTGGGACGCCATAAATCTCCCAAGTGGAGACTCTGAATCTCTTAATAAACGAACCCCGTTCCGATTGTCCTTTAATTGAAAAAACTTTCTTTATTACACCCCTTTGCGGGGTGCAGTAGGTAAAAAGAAGGTGTGACAGTTGCCTTCTTCCTTAATTTTTCATCATTAATGTTTGTCTCCCCTACTCATTCTTCTCCTTCAATAGATGTTGTCTCCTCTTTTATTTTTTTCTTCTAAAACATTTGTCTCTTCTTCTCTTTCTTTCTATTTTTCTTCTTCTCTTTCTCTCTTTCCTTAGTTTTTTTATATTACAAAAATTATTTCCTCTTTCTTTTCTCTTTTTTCTTCCTCTATAGCATTCTCTTCTTCTACTTCATCTACAATGTCTTCTTCTTCTATAATATTTTCTCCTCCTACTACTATTTAAAGATGTGTGGCTTTCATTTCATCTATAATGAGCATTGATTCTTGTTGCTCATCCTCCAGTGATATCCTAATTCTTTGTTAGGTCTTTTTGAAAGATAGTCACCTCTTTCTCTTCATACTCTCTTTAACTCACATCCCTTTATTATTTATTTACACACTCAAACATGTAACAACCATCAACAAGTAAATGATTAATTTTTTTCTAATAGAAAAATTAAAACGGTAAATAATAGGTATTCTTTGATAAAGCATATCATGGATACTAAACATCCTTAGAGATGTTTCAAATATCTCACATGATGCTTCAAACATCTTAATCAGATGCTTGAAACATCTCTAAAGTATTTAACAATCCATGAGTTGTTTAACAGTTGGATATATCAACCATCTCTTAAGATAATTCAAACACGCCAATGAGATGTTTGAAACATCAAGGCAAAATAACCTTAATCAAATCTAAAAAAATATTGCAATAGCTGCAAGAAAACTATACAACGATACAAAAATACCAAAATTTATGGCACAACAACATTAACTACATTCTATATTTTCGACACACCCAAAAACTACACAATGACAATAACTATACAACAACAATAACTACACAACAACATTAATAAGCACACCAATAAGAGTAGCAGAATTTTAATAGAAATTTTGCATTATTTCATGTTTGGGGTTTATCGACGGGGTATAAAAAGTTTAAAAAAAAGAAATCTTTCCTTGATGACAGAATATCGATTCCATAGCAAAGTTTCAACGAGTTTTAAAGCTTTTTCGGTGATCTGAGTTTCAATGTGAACATTCTGTAGTCTTAGTAAGAGGGGGAAAGGTTAAGGATTTACCCAGTGTGAGATATCATATTGTTCGAGGAACTCTAGATGTTGGCGAAGTAAAGGATCATCAACAAGGGCGTTCTAGTGCGTTATTGATTCTTATCCAAGACTTGTATCATTTGTTGATGCCATGTGAATCGCTAGAAACATGTGAAGTGGAGTCGGCGATCAGTTAAAATTTTGAGCCCTAACGATGGTTGTGGGAGTTGAGAGAGTTGGGAGAGAGTAGAAATCAATTTTGAATGGGGGGAGAGGGGAGATACTGATCGACGACTGTATTTTAAACCTATTTTTCGCTTTTTAAGTTTTTCCCAACTTTTTCTATTTACAATTTGGCCCCCAACCCCTTCTTTATTCCCTTAATAATCCGATTTCGCGTTAATCAACAAAAGTGTCCTTATCCTTCACTCATATTTTATTTGTACTCTCAGTTATTTTTCATGCAATGTTGATTTCATTGAATCTTATGTAACATTAACGCTACCTCGGCAAAATTTTAAATTTGCTAAACCCCAAATTGATTTTCAAACTTTCAGGTAAGTGGGCAATAAATCCTATAGTTGCAGAGAAGAAAGCTCGGAATAAAGGAACTTTTAATAGATATTAGTTACCCATAACCTTGAGATTTTTCTCATCCATGTTTAATGAACCCAAATGCTTTTTTTGATACTCCATTGCTATAATTCATGTACAAGATTGTGTTTTTATGTTTTTATTCAACAAAATCAAATTTGAATCACTTGATTTCCCCATTGGTCTAACAAATTTGTAAACTAGGATTATGAAAATTGGGGAAAGAAAAGGAAGAACTCCATTTGTTTGAGAGAAATTTGTTCATTCTGAAATAAAGTAATGTGATTACGATTATGCTAAAAGTATACTACTTTGTTAAATATAGAGGATTATTAGTGTTCCATGTGAAAGAATATGTATTATTTGGAGAGGGTGTTTGGATGGGCTTAAAAGCCGGCCAAACTAGCTTTTAAACGCCTTTTTATTTTACGGAGTGTTTGGCAAAAAAAATTTACTTAAAAAAAGTTAAAATGTGCTTAAAAAAACCAAAAGCAACAAGTTGGTTGACCCCAACTTTTTCGATTTTGACTTAAAAGTCATTTTAGTTTGACCAATAAATTACTCTTTTGTTCATTATAAGTTTCCATAATACCAAAATTACCCACTATTAAAGAAACCCTAAAACATCTACTTCTCCTATTTCCTTCACTACTGAAGACAACCGTTACTCTTCTTTCCTCCTCCTCTCTGTTTCATCTTCATTTTCTGCACTATCCTCAAGCATCACGCCCCTTTCTGTACTTTTTAGACAACGTTAATTTTATAGTTATATTTTTGGAGGGTTTCTTCTTTCTTTTCTTTGGTATTGTTTATTACTAATGATTTGATCCATTTGCGTTACTTTCCCAATTCTACTTGACTATATAGAGAGAACGATGGTGCTCTGGTAGTAATACTATACCGAGTATTCCAAACTAAAGGGAAAAGGAACTGATATTAATTAAAATATAAATTAATTTTTATTTACATTAATTCATAATTAAATATATTGTAGTAATTAGATCCTTTATAATGTTGACAGCTTTAAGGATATTTTTATCTTTTTAATAGAAAAAAATGCTTACCAACACATATTTACCAAATACTTCTAACAACTTTTTTTAAGCTTCAGCACTTTTATCCAAACAAGTAACTGCTTATTTATAAAACAAGCTTCGGCACAAACCAATCCAAACGGGCTCGGAGTCTAATAATAAAGATAATGTATGATTTTGGGCCTATTCTATATTAATGTCACAGATCAAAAAGCAAGCAATATGACCCCGAGAGGAGTATAGCAAAAAATGGTAATTGTTCAATTTCATTTGAATTCGTATACTTTCAAGAACATCTTCGAATAAAAAGCAATGCTTGAACAGTTCCAAACCCGAGCAAAGATACAGTTACAAAGTGGAAATTACAGAACTGGCTTCTTCAACACCCCCCAGTACCTATCGTCCTATCATGCAATTACAACCCATCATGTATTAAACATCAATATGATACAGTTATATAAGACATCTATGACAAAGTTGGATATGAAGATGTTAGGACCCTGTAAATTTTCCTACCACTGAACTAACACCTAAAAGTTTCATCTTCCTTTTCACATGTTAAACTTACACACACTTATCTATCTCCGACCTGCATTCGCTTCTCTATGCCTCCGTCTCCTCCCAGAGCGACTCAAAAGGACCCTACCTTCGCGGCGGAGACGACCAGCTAATGATATACCATTATCATGATTATCCTCACCACTACCGTCCCTGTCTTCATCGGAGTAATCAAAACCACCCCTTGGGTGGTTATGCTCCATACCGATAACACCTCCATCCAATGTCTCGTTTAAGTATCTCTCATGCATACTTCTATTTGACCCACTATTCCCTGTTGAACCAACAGCCTGCAAAAACAGAAGCACATTCATCAAATTGTTATTGATTCCCAGTCCAACACCTTCATTACGATCCACCACATCTGCATCAAAACCCTCCTCATCCTCTGAATCAAAACCATAATTACTTCTTTCTATCACATAATCACCAAACACCACTGCCCCTGGCATTGAAGATGTAACAGTGCTGATAACATCATCCCTCTCTCGTTCCCTCTCAAGCCTACTCCATTTTTGTTCAAGGAGGGGGTCTACTTCACGTGGCCTAGCACAGGGGTGCTCTGCCCTAACATGTTTTCTCATCTCCTTGTAACTTCCATTAAATGAGCAGTCAGTATGCATGCAGCTTCGTTGCTTAGCATTCAGATACACTCTGGCAGGTTCAACCACAGTCCAACCCTTCACCTGGCCACGACAAAGCGGGCATGCAAGTTCAGTTACCCCATGTTTCTCAGAAGAGCCCACAGTTGAAGGATCAGTTGAACCTTGAAGAGATTGAGTCTGATACGGCAGCGTTAATTTAGTGTAGGCTTTCTTGTACTGATCGAGACAGTTTGAATAGCGGAAGCTAGTTCCACACATATAGGGGCGACATCCTTTGTCATGAGAGGAACACAGAAGTAGAACAGCATTGTGGGGATATTCCATGCATACAGAACATGTTGCATCTTTCCAATCTTTGTTCTCAAAAATCTTGGAGCATTTCTTTTGATGCATGTGTTCAGATTGATTAGCGGATGGCAAAGGGTATGGGGTGAGCCTGGATGATCGAGAAGCAAACCTGCGCCTTCCTGTGGTTCCTCTGGCCATTTCCTAAACAAATCTGCATGCAGATATTAAGAAATGAGAACTCTAACATCCTCGAACTACATGATGAACATGCAACATGGGTTGACATTAAGTGTATCATTCCTATTTTATATAGCAAGAGTAACTTTTGTATTGCCAATTGAAATTTCCTATGCACTATGAAGGAACTGACATTTAGCTCAAACAAAATTTCACTACATGCACCAACTAATAAGAAAATTCAGTAACCTCACATATATGAGCCATGCATAGTGCAGAGTCCAGATATTATGAACACAAGGAAACAGAAAACAAGAATATTACAAGACATTTCTAGTACTGTTTTATTGTCTCCATGTATACTAGGAAACCAAAAGTGTCCATACAATCATAAAAGAGTCAGATAGGACAATTGGCAAGTGGATAGACAGAATCTAAAATGTCATCAAGCGATAATTAAACTGGAGAGGGTAGAGAGTTACTAAAAGAATTTACACATCAGGCGAAGCAAATTATTACTATATTGTTAAAAAATTCAGACTCCATCAAGCATGGCCAAGCACCCAACAATAGGTAGGTTACCAAGTTAAAAGAAATTTACTTGAACTTCATTAAAAAGCATTTTTTTATGGTTAATTAAGCTCTTTATTTGAACTTGATCACAGAAAGACAAAAATCTTAAACAAGTAAAACAATTTATGCACCAAGACATAAAATAGAGAACACACTTTGATTAACCACAATCAACAACAACAACAACAACCCAGTATAATCCCACTTAGTGGGGTCTGGGGAGGGTAGTGTGTACGCAGACCTTACCCCTACCCTGGGGTAGAGAGGCTGTTTCCAAATAGACCCCCGGCATCCTTCCCTCCGAGAACTTACCACCTTGCTCTTGGGGAGACTCGAACTCACAACCTCTCGGTTGGAAGTGGGGGTTGCTTATCATCAGAGCAACCCCTCTTGTCTAAATGATTAACCACAATCACAAAAGGACAAAAACATGAACATACTATGTGAAACAAACATCAATAGAAGCACCTGAGCGTTAACTATCCTTTCCCTCCCTGACATTCCATCCATCTTTTTTTTCAGGGGACGAGGGTGGTGGGGGTTGGTTGTTGAACAGCTTGGGGAATAATCAACTCCACAGTTTCTAGTTCCACCCTCAAAAGTGAAAAGTGAGGTAATAAAAAATAATTCAACCTGGATAAATCGAATAACATTCAATATCAGATGAGGCAAAAATGTCCTTTGCCAGCTTACCCAAAAGATAACAAAAACACCTTCATAGGTGTAATTTCCATAGAAGACACCTACAAAACACCTGCCTCAACATGCACCAAAATGCCGCTAAATAAGATCATTAGTTGCCTGGAAGAAATCAGGTAGTAGCTTCTATGCCAAAAAAAGTCTTAGTGGGACATCCCTTACCCTTATACCTTATACATGAATAGGCTTCGAGAATCAAAAATGGTTCTCCATACATGGACTCTTGTAACTATGATTATTATTCTCACAAGGCCTATATAGCTGCCCGTAGCGAAGGGGGGTTAACATTTCTAATGCGATGGTATCGATTTACAGAAGAACAATGCGAAGGCCTAATAAAAGGCATGTCAGCAGGCAAATCATAATGCAACTTGCAAAGATGAAATCAGACAGCTAATAATAAACAAACCATTACCGGATTGCATTACAAAGTCTCAGTTACGAGCCTGTGATATAATAGCTCAAAATTAACAGATATACATTTAACTGTACAGTTCCACTCTGGTACAGTCTAATCTTTAGCTATCAAAAAAGGAGACACGGACAATTCCATAATAAGTGAAGCCAATTTCAGCCACATAAGCTGTTTAACCCAATGTCAGCTCCACATATAACTCTAGCACTATTGCCACCATCCATCCCACAAACAGACCATAAATGGCATAGTGATCAAATCCTGTCCAGTTGAGCTGTCATGGCGCTGATCTCACACCCAGCAGAATCAATAACAGAGAAGGAGGAAAAGAAGAATGTAGAATTAAAGATCGATAAGAGCCAAATCATGGAACACTCAACCCAATGATTTGCAATTAACTAGAAGTGAGACTAATTGGTGATAATATAAGAGAAGAACAGGCCTCCCCACAGAACAAGTCACAGTAATGAACTTAGGTAATTCTGAAAAATATTTGATAACTGCAATCCGATAAGCAACAAACATCAACAGAACCTCCATTCCTCTCGAAGAACCCCCAATCAACAGCTTATGGGGAAAAAACTGAAGACAGGTCTTACAACAACAGATATGCCAGAACCAATACCCAGAATCAAATGCAGAACACTGTAATCATCACATATTCGCATTTCATTGGCTGTTATGCTAATTCATTTTTTTTAAAAGAGAAAGGATGTGTCCACCTTCAGTTTTAAGCAAATCTGGACTCAAAATGACAAATTATAGCAACAAAGATGTAAAATTTCATAGAAGTCAACCTTTCATATAATGCATCCAACACATAAACAACGTGTGCCAACAGAACAATCACGCGAGTCGGGGTAGAGAATAAATTAAAAGCAATAAGACAAAATCTAAAGCAGCAAACTTTAGTTAATATACCCGCCAAGCACATCTCAGATTCACCATTAGCTTAACCCATAGTCATATCCATCAATCGACCAATACAATAATTCAATAATTGCCTATTATCCAACTCCTAAATCACCAACAAAATAAAAAAAAATAAAAACATCACAAATTGAGATCGATTCTATGAATCATCTATATCCATGCCGGTTCAATTGGACTCCTTTCATTACAGATGAGACGAATCAAATTGCTTGAAATTGATTCGAAAATAAAATTACTAAAATTGAAGGTTTCTTACCGGATAAATCAATTGAAGAAGATTGGTCGAAAGGGAGAATGTGTTAGAGAGAGAAAATGAGAGGTAGGGTTTTCATATAGATGAGATCGAAAGTGCATGCGTTATTTCCAGTTATTCTCAAACAATTTTGTAGAGAGATAAAGGGAGCGAGGAGAGAGAAAGAGTATCGGATTCGTCGAGGCATTTTCTACGCTACTCATCTTTTCCTATCTGGTTTGCGGGCGGGAGACAGAGAGGGGAGGAAAGAGAAACGACGGTTTCACGCGCCGGTTTGAGAAGTGGCTGTTACACCGTCTATTTTTATATTTATATTAGCAAAATACCTTAAATCACCCCTAAACTTGGCTCATATTATTAGTATCCTCCCGAACTATGCACGGTCTTAATTACCCCCTTCAACTTGGCCTTTTGAGAGATATTACCCCTAGACGCTGATGTGGCAAAAAGTGTGGGTGCACTCACATGTCACGTGGATTTTTCTGTCTATGTGACATTATTTTGAAAAATAATTTTTTTTTTTTACCTTTTTAAGAATATTACTTTTTTAGATACTTTTTTAAGTAAAATTTATAATAAAACTTGAATAGAACTACATTATTTAGATTAAATATTTTTATTTGGCCAAAATGATAAAGTTTTAGTTAATCTTTTTTTGAATTTGATCTGAAAATAAAGATTTATACAATTGAAATAAATAGTCAAGACATCTTAAAACTTATAAAAATATATAGTTGAAATAAATAGTCATTGCATCAAAAGAAGAAATAAAAAGAGTGTATAATTGCACTTGTAATTTCTTGCAATTGTACACTCTTTTTATTTCTTCTTTTGATGCAATGACTATTTATTTCAACCGTGTATTTTTACTTTTTTAGGTAAAATCTATATTAAAAAAAATTAGAGCACGTAATTTAGAGCTATATAAAAAATTATAGCCAAAATAATTAATTTTAAACTATGTATTTTTTTAAACTTTTTAGATGCCTTGTCTATATTTCAATTTTATAAATCTTTATTTTTAGGTCAAATTCAAGAAAAGATTAACTAAACTTTTATTATTTTGGCTAAATAAAAATATTTAGTCTAAATAACGTAGTTCTATCAAAGTTTTATTGTAAATTGTATTTGAAATTTTTTTATCTAAAAAGTAATATTCAAAAAAAATGCCATATAGACAAAAAAAATCAACGTGGTAGGTGAGTACACCCACACTTTTTTCCATATCAACATTTAGGGGATAATGGCTCTCAAAAGGCCAAGTTGAGGGAAGTAATTAAGACCGGACATAGTTCGGAGAGGATACTAATAATTTGAGCCAAATTTAGGGTGATTTAAAATATTTTGTCTTTATATTATAACGAAATGGTATGAAGGTGATGGGATTTATGTTTTAAGATGACGACAATTATCATAGTAGTTCGTAACCTTTTCTTCTTTTTTCATAACAAAAGTAAATCGTCACTCCCCATGTTTAGCAACAACAACAACAACCGTAACAACAACTACCCAGTGTATTCCCACAAAGTGGGGTTACTTCCCATGTTTAGCCCGTTCAAAAAATATAATATATTTTTACAATTAAAAATAATTTAACTTTAAACTTTTTATTTTATTTATTTTATTTTTAATGAAAAGTTTTTATACTCATACAAATATCATGGCCCCACAAAATTTCTACCTCTTAAGCTTTTAAGATCACAAGTTCTAAAAAAAATTTTAAAACGTCGTGCCGAGTCAAACTACTTGATCTAAATTGAAACGGAGAAAGTATATATTATTATGTGAAAAATAATAACTAAAGATTGGAAGAGTATTTCAAGCAAGAATTTGAAATTAAAAATTACTATTAGAATTACTTTAATATTTACAAAAGATATGTAAGAATGTCCAAATGGCATTAAAATAAAAGAGGAAGTGAAATCTACGCGTGTTGGGTGGTCAGGGAAATGGGATTTTGAATAGTTTAAGACGTGAGGTCATCGATCAACATGGGACGACGTGACAACGAGGTTAATGCCAAACACTTTTTAAGTTTCTAAGGCACTCCTATAAGGTTAGTTACGGCATTGCATTAATTTTCCAAAGATAATAATCTAGTAATTTTTGTTAGTTAAATAAAAAGTAATTTGTAATGTATTTTATTTTATTTATTTTAAATCATATAAATCTTTTTTCTATATCATATTGCCATTACTATTTAACTTTTTTTTCTTGGCAAGTTATTCTCGAGTTTATATAGTTGTATAGCTAATAGCTATATATGCATGGACTTAGGAACGTCGAAGCAGAACAAATGTTTGATTAATTATTGTAGGAATTCCCAAAGGATACACGCAAAGGACAATCAGTTACTGATCTAAAAGTGTTACACAACAAACTTAATTTAGATTCGATTAGTTTTATCCAATGAGATTGAAACACGGGCTTAGTTTAGAAAACAACTAATTATTGACAGGTAAACTCTATAAGAAGTCGTATGCAAATCATAATTTGCTATATTAGTTTTACTTTTTTATACACTTCTACCTTGTTGTTTGATGAGATTTCGATTCTCCGCCTTATACCTTATAGTTTTCTTTCATATATCTTCTTCCTCAATTAAAAAAAATTTAAATACAAACAGTGTACAATTGCTAAGGTCATATAATGATAATAATAAACAACCATTCATAAAAAAGTGAGATTAATACTCAAGTTATATTCTCTATATAACGGGTTAAAATTACAGTAATAGAGCAAAAATCCTTATTTTATAATTTATGTTAAAGTTAGTTACTAAGGTGACGTTGGGGTCGTAGAAAGAATAATAATATGTGACACACGTGGTAGTTAGGGGTTAGTATTTAGGTAGTTAGATGATAATCAGTTAGTTGACAGTTGTATTTAATTGTTAGTTGGTTAGCTGTAGATTAGAGAGAATTACTTGTTGTATAAATACATTGAAAAACTAATGGAACAGTAGACGGTTTCCATTTCCCATTCTGCAATCTCCTTTCTTATCTCTCGCGGAATCTTCTAGAGAGCTTCAATGGCTGATTTCGTTTAAGCTCTCATGGTCTTTTAGCATGGTATCAGAGCAACTGATTCTGATAACTCATGCATATTCCGAGGCAATTACTCAAGGCACTCTATAAATCTCTTCATCTCCGAGCTCAGTTTTCAGCTATGGCGGCGAAAAAAATTGCCTACACACATCCTTTCTTCATGAATTCGAATGACACTCCTCGTTCAGTGTTCGTTCCTATCAAGCTCACCGGATCAGAGAATTATGGCTTGTGGAGAAGATCGATGAGAATTGCTCTCTAAGCTAATAGGAAGCTAGGGTATGTGTTTGTGTGATGACCCAAAAAGTCATCTCTTATTTTTAAAAGTCAAATCTGTGTTTCGAGACCTTAAAACCTCTTTTTATCTCACTTCGATTTACATGCACAATCTGAACACACATTCGGAAAGCCTTTATGTGAAAATTTGAGGGGAAAAATGCTAATTTTGCCTTTAAAATTGAATTAAGTTGACTTTGGTCAATATTTTGGGTAAATGGACTCGGACCCTGACCTGGACCCGTGATTTGACGGTTCCGGAAGGTCCATAAAAAATATGGAACTTAGGCGTATGCTGTGAATTGAATTCCGAGGTCCCTAGCACGAGAAGTAAATTTTTGAAGAAAATTATTTAACTGAAAAATATAATTTGAAAATTGAACAATATTTGACTTTGATAGTATCGGGCCCATATTTTGGTTTCGGATCCCGGTACAAGTTTAATATGGTATTTAAGTTATGTCTGTAAAATTTGGTAAGAAACGAAATCCAGGGGGCATACCCTTCACGAATGCGTAGAAGATCCCGTGATCGTGTAAGCCTAAGGAAGGCTGCTCTTCGCGAATGAGACAATGCTCACGCGAATGCGATGAACACTGTCACCCAACACTTAAAACAGAAACAGAATGGGAATAAGGCCATAATTTCATATTTCAAAAACTAATTGGCATAGAGGCGATTTCAAGAGACAAGTTCTTCCCCAAAGTGTTGGTATATGGTTCTAAACCACTTTCTTTCAATTACCCATTGCATTTCATCAATTTTCATCCAAAAATCTAGGGTTTTCATTGTAGAAATTAGAAATTTGGGTAGAATTAGGGCTTTTCATATAATTGAAATTTAGACATCGATTTGGGGTTAGATTTCGAAACTAATTGCGTAGTTGGGCTCGTAGGTGAATTGGTAATCGGGTTTTAGTTCGAACCTCGAGTTTTGACCAAGCGGGCCCAGGGTCGATTTTTTATTTTTTGGGAAAAATGATAGAAAACCTATAATTAAGCATTTGAGTTGAATTCTTTAGCATTTATTGATATTGATAAGTTAATTATGGCTAGATACAAGTGAATTGGAGGCGAAATCTAGAGGGAAAGCGGTATTTGAGGCTTGAGTTTGGCCGTGGAATCTGAGGTAAGTGTTTGGTCTAACCTTAGCTTGAGGGAATAAGTGTTGTCTCTTAGTTGCTATGTGTTAGTGTTGTGTATGACATATAGGTGTGGTGACGAATATCTATACGTTGGTGTCGAGCATGCCCGTGAGTCTTATACTATGATCGTTGTTATTCTTATTATGTACCATTTAAGCCTAAATTGACGAATTTCCATTTGAACAAGACTTGTGATATTTTCTTGCAATTTATCTTTTGTTGAGTATTGGTTCCAGTTGAGGTTTATTTGGTGAATTTAACTATTAGAACGAGATTGGTTATAGATGATTCCCTTGCCGGGATGTATTTATTTCTATTGTTGATTCCCTTGCTAGGATGTACTTATTTCTATTGTTGATTCCTTTGCCAAGATATTGTTGTTTCTGCTGTTTGGGTGAGGAAAGAGTGATAAACCATAAAGGGTGATGCCGTGCACATTCATACGTATGCATATGGTGAGGAAAGAGTGATAAATAATGAAGGGTGATGCCGTATACATTTACATTTTATATTGATGCATATGGTAAGGAAGAGAGATAAAGCACGAAGGATGATGCCGTGCACATTCCTATTATTGGTGAGGAAGAGTGATAAAGCACGAAGGGTGATGACGTGTACATTTTCATTATTGATTGCATGGTGAGGATTGAGAGTAAAAGTACGAATGGTGATGCCGTGCATTTATTTTATGTTGTTCTGGTTATTTGCTATTATCAGTTCATGCGCCTTAATTGTTGTTTTCGTTATATCAGTGTTTTCCTTATCTGGTATACCCCATAATAGGTTGCCCTTCCCGTTAATTTATGTTTAGTTTCTATAATTGTACTCTATTAGATATTGTCTAACTTTACAAGTTATGATGTTTGGTCGTGTCCTAGCCTCGTCACTACTTCGCCGAGGTTAGGCTCGATACTTACTAGTACATGGGATTGGTTGTACTGATGTTACACTCTATACTTTTTTATGCATATTCCTGTACTGGAGAATACATACCATAGTTAGGGGTTGCTGCCTTCAGTCCAGTGGAGACTCGAGGTAGTCCTGCAGGCCTTGACGTCCCCTTCTATCCTATTTTTTTTATATTATCTATTTTTTAGACAGATTTGTATCTTCTTGTTAAGACTACTATTTATAGTATTCGTAGACAGTCCGTAAAATTATGATACTAGTTCTGGGTGGAGTTATATTATGGATTTCGTATTGGTATTAAGTTAAACTGTTATTACGTTGTTTTTATTATATTAACTAGTAAATTGTTAAAATATAAAGTAAAAAGGAAAAATAATTAGCAACGTTGGCTTGCATAGAGGGTTTAATGTTAGGCGCCATCACGGTCCCGACGGTGGAAAATTCGGGTCGTGACAATTAGGTACTTGTAAGAAGGAATTGTTTGATAAGGAGTTGCATGAGCAGTGGAAAACATGCATTGCAATAGTCCTTTCGTGGATTATCAACAGTTTTTGAAGATCTACTTAGTGGAATCGTGTATGCCTCAGATTCCTACATCGTGTGGAAGGGCCTCAAGGAGAGATTTGACAAGGTCAATCGCATGAGGATCTTCCAAGTGCACTGTCATATTGCTAATCGCTCACAAGGTACATACTCTGTTTCAGTGTATTTCACTAAATTGAAGGACCTCTAGGCTTGATATGATACCATGGTTCCCTTTCGTGACTGTGACTGTGCAAAGTCTAAGGAATCAGTTGAGCACTTTCATCAGCAGAGGTTATTATAGTTTCTATGTGGATTAAATGACTTGTATAACCAAGTTAGGAGATAGATTTTATTGAAATCAACTTGTCCTACAATCAATCAAGCCTATGCTATGATAATTGAAGATAAAATTCAACACTTAGTTGGTTTAAACACAGTCACTACAAACACGGGTCCCTTAGCTATGCAATTAGCTCGTGGACAACCTTATAAAGGCAAGAGGCCTTTTTTGCAATGTGAATACTGAAATATGAAAGGTCGTAGGAAGGAGAATTGTTACAAATTAGTTGTATACCCTCCTAATTTTAGGTCTAAAAGGTATTCAAGGCCTGCTTTTTGGAAGATCTTGAACTCAAGCTAACTATGGTGGACAGACTGGATATGGTAAATAACCTTTCAATGTTGTCAACAATGTGACTAGGAATATTGTTATGCCACCACCACAGATGCATTATAGAAACTTAGGGACACCTGAAGTCAAGGCTCGGTATTTTACTGAAGAATAATATAAGCAGATTCTCAGCTTTCTAAGCAAAGATGTTGGAGAAGGTCAAGGCAATGAGGCAAATCACATCAATGTAGCAGGTAATGCTTCTTGTATGATGTCTAAGGTAACAAGTGATGATGAGTGGATAGTGGATTCTAGAGCTACCCATCATGTAGCCTTTAAGAAAAGTCTGATAAATTGCGATCATAGTCAACAATTATCTGGTAATAGTAAAGTACATTTACCCATAGGGGATAGGAAGATATTATTCATACTGGCTATGCATCCTTGTTTGGTAACACAACTATGAGCAATGTGTTGGTTGTCCCTGATTTCAAGTTTAACTTGTTGTCAGTGTCCAAACTGACCAAAGAATTATCATGCTTAGTCAACTTTTTCCTTGACTTCTGTATCTTTCAGGAGCTTTAGACTGGCAGGGTGAAGGGGATTGGTAGGAAAAGAAGAGACCTGCACATATACAAGGATGCAGACATTGGTAAGTAGGGCACACAACATCCAATAACAACAACAATTCATAAAAAGGATAGCAACTTATGGCACAACAACTTGGACACCTCTCTACACCAGTAATGAAGTCTATGAAGTTGTTACATGATCATGTAATTAGTTCACAATTGAATAAGTGCACAATTTACCCTTTGGCAAAGCCAGCTAGATTGGTGTTCCCTAGTAGTAAGTCTAGAGTTGATGTACTATTTCACATTGTACATATGGATCTTTGGGGTCCCTATAAAACTGTTACTTTTGACAACAAACATTATTTTTTGACTGTTGTGGATGATCACAATAGGTATACATAGATCTATTTGCTATGACTCAAGTCTGAAGCTATTGTGGCTATTAAATCCTTTTTGTCCATGGTGAAGACACAATTTGGTGTCATGGTTAAGATTCTTAGGACATAAAATGGCAATGAGTTCTTTAACTCATAGTACAACACTTTACTTCAAGATTTAGGCATACTTCATCAGAGCAGCTGTGTTCACACCCCTTAACAGAATAGGGTGGTTGAAAGAAAATATAGGCATATATTAAATATAGCTAGGGCACTTAGGTTCCAGTCCAATGTGCCTATTAGATACTGGGGTATATGTATCAAGACTGTAGTCTACCTCATGAACAAACTTCATTCTATTATATTTGGTAACAAAAGTCCTTATGAGCTATTATTCAAGAAGAAAGCAACACTGCATCACCTAAGGGTATTTGGATGTCTCTGTTTTGCAACTACACTTCCTAAAGGACACAATTTTGTAGAAAGAGCAAGGCCAACTACTCTTATGGGCTACTCAGAGTTGCAAAAAGGCTATATCCTCCTAGACCTTAAAACAAACCTATTGTTTGTAAGCAAAGATGTCATTTTTGAGAGAAAATGAATTTCCTTTTGCCATTGCATACTCAAGAAAATAGCCTACACCTAGAACTACCAACATAGACCAAATCTCACCTCATGATATATCACAAATCCTACCAAATACACCTATTATATACCACTAAATTCACCATAGAACTCACAGATACATCTCATGACATACCGCAACATTCACTTGATATCTCTAACATCAATGACACTTCAGCACCCTTTACTTGGCCCGATGATAACCCTGCAACCTCCTTTGACACCGCTGCCCATGATTCTGATTCATTTGACCTGGCATTAAGTCTTTCCCTTTTTTTTGGAGCACAAAAGAGGAGATGACTTCAACGAGGCATCAATCTCCTTTGATGCTCGTCATATTCCATCAGATGGAGTACATGCTCCAGTTACCAGGAAGTTCTCAAGAGATTCCAAACATCCTTTTTGGATGAAGGAATACATAATCACCAAACAAAGCACCAATAAACACCCCATCTCCAATCACTTATCCTATGACAACATCAAGCCAACATATCAAGCCTATCTTGCAAAATTCTCTACATTGGTGGAACCTAAGTGTTACAGAGATGCAACAAAAGATGTCGGGTGGATAGAGGCAATGAACCAGAAGATCAAGGAACTAGAAAAGAATGGTACATGGGAAGTGACAGACCTTCCAAAAGGGAAAAAATGTCGTAGGCTCAAAATAGGTGTACAAGATCAAATACCAAGCCAATGGAGAAGTTGAGTGGTTCAAGGCCAGAATTGTAGCAAAAGGCTACAATCAAAAGGAAAGCCTTGATTATCATGATACCTTCTCACCTATTGTTAAGATGGTGACTATAAGGTCAGTCATAGCTCTTGTTGTATCTAAAACTTTTACTTTATGGCAAATGGATATGTACAATGCATTAGTATAAGGAGATTTATATGAGGAAGTTTGTATGGACATGCCTGAGAGGTTCAGAAGACAGGGGGAGTCAAGGGTGTGCAAGTTGCTAAAGTACTTGTATGGACTAACGCAAGCATCTAGGCGGTGGAACATAAAGTTGACAGATGCATTCATGTGTGCAGGATTCATACAAAGCATCCATGATTATTCGTTGTTCACACTAAACAAATTTGATGACATAGTAATTGTCCTAGTATATGTTGATGATTTAATCATCATAAGGAGTAACATTGAGTTGATTAATAAAGCAAGAAAGTGTTGAATCAGAAATTCAAAATGAAAGATCTTGGTGAGCTGAGGTACTTCCTTGGCATAGAGGTGTTGAGGTCAAGTTCAGGAGTGATTCTCAACCAAAGGAAGTATGTGTTAGAGTTGTCTCTAATATGGGATTATCTGTAGCAAGACCAGCCAAGACAACTTTAGAATCCAATTTGAAGCTAACGACTTCGGAATATGAAAAAATGACTATAATTACAGGAGATAAAACCTTGCATGACATTAGTTCATATCAAAGCCTGATAGGGAGGCTGATGTATGTAACTGCCACAAGGCTTGATATCAACTATGCAGTTCAAACCTTGAGTTAGTTCATGCAGATGCCCAAGAAATCCCACTGGAAAGCTGCAACAAGATTAGTAAGGTACTTGAAGAGTTCACCAGGACAAGGCATTTGGTTGAAGGCAGGAATCACACAAGATTTGACATGTTGGTGTGATTTTGACTGGGCAGCATGCCCAAATACAAGAAGGTTAGTGACATAATATATAGTCAAGTTTGGGGAGTCATTGATCTGATGGAAGTAAAAAAATAGCAAACAGTCTCTGGAAGCTCATGTGAGACAGAGTATAGAAGCATGGCTTCAGTTATGGCAGAGTTAACTTGGTTGCATAGACTGTTTAAAAAGTTGGGAGTTAGCATACATAGTCCAATAATTGTGTTTAGTGATAGTAAGACTGCTATGCAAATTACAGCTAATCTCATCTTCCACGAGAGAACGAAACATATAGAAATAGACTATCACTTCATCAGAGACAAAATCAAGGCAGGAGTAGTGAAGACTTCATATGTACATACTAAGGAACAACTTGCAGATCTTCTAACAAAAGGTTTAGGGCAGGTTCAGCATGCTCATTTACTTAGAAAGTTGGGGGTTCTTAACATTTTACACCCTCCAGTTGGAGGGGGAGTGTTGAGAGATGCTAATGTAACAATGTAATGCAATAGTGTATTTGGATATGACACACGTGGTAGTTAGGGGTTAGCAATTAGGTAATTAGATGATAATCAATTAGTTGACAACTGTAATTAATTGTTAGTTGGTTATCTGTAGATTAGAGAAAATTATTGGCAGTATAAATACATTGAAAAACTAATAGAACAGTAGCCAATTTCCATTTCCCATTCTGCAGTCTCATTTCTTCTCTCTCACTGAAGCTTCTAGAGAGCTTAAATGGCTGATTTCGTCTCAACTCTCGTGGTCTTTTAGCAAATATCATCATCAGTAATCTAACATTCCCTCCATTTTAAAAGGAATCGACATATTTCCTTTTTAGTCAGTTTAAAAAAGAATTATTCTATCATGACCCAAAATTCATTAAAGGTTGTGATGGCGCCGGACATCACTGTCCGACAAGTCAACACTAAATAGTTAATTAAATTCTCATTTTTATATTTTTGAAATCATAAATTTCCTTTAATTTAACTAGTAAAAAGATGAACTTTATAGAATAATTAATAATATTTTCAGATTTTAATACTGAGTATCTCATAATCATCCCCACTTCCAACCGAGAGGTTGTGAGTTCGAGTCTCCCCAAGAGCAAGGTGGGAAGTTCTTAGAGGGAAGGATGTCGGGGGTCTATTTGGAAACAGCCTCTCTACCCTAGGTAGGGGTAAGGTCTGCGTACACACTACCCTCCCCAGACCCCACTAAGTGGGATTATACTGGGTTGTTGTTGTTGTTGTTGTATCTCATAATCATTTTAGAATCCGGTATCACAAGTGCATGAGCATTTAATAGGAAATAAAATAAAATACAAAAATTGTCCGGTATACAATTTGGACAGAAAAAATACAAGTACTCTGAATGAGACTTTGCTGGCTGTGAATCGTCCCATAAGATGCAGCTCACCTAAGTCCCCATATCAACCACGCCGCAGTGCCCACAATGCCACTAAACATACATGTGCATGTACAATAAAATGTATAGCAAGTATAGTATGATTACGAAAATAACACGTACCCAGTAAGTATCCAATCTAATCTAGAATATGTAGTGACGAGAGATCAACTACGACACTTACTATGACCAACAATAATATACCAATAATATGTGAAATTTATGGATTTTATAAGGTGACTATAAACTCAATAACATGAAGCAGGTAAATAATTCTTTTGTTAATAGGAGATTTTCAATTTTTTTTTCATCTTTTAACAGTTTATATATCCGGCCAATTAGGCCACATCAATTGTGAATAATTCCAAAACAATCGATTAAGTCATGCACAAATCACCCGAGGTCGTACGGGCCCGATCCAACATAAAAGTAAATTGTGCACTGCCGAGGATCGAACGACGCGACCATAGATGCATCTAATTACCCCACTTGTGAATCATACATGCGATGTGGTCAAATATATATTTAAGAAATTACCCCGCTCGCAGATCATACATGCGATGCGGTCAAATACAAATGTAAGAAAATTACCCCGCTCGCAGATTATGCTTGCGATATGGTCAAATATAAATTCATCATAAAATCATAACCCTTTCTTGATTCTTTTCAAAATAAAGACAGTTCCACTTGTACCTTTTGAATCCTTAAAATCCTCAAATTAGTTCCATTTGATATAATTAATAAATATAATCAAGTAACAGTGAGCACAAAGCATGGTGCTAACCTAAAACTACTGGACATAAACATAAATAATAGCTATGTACGGACTCTTGTAACCTCATGCGTACGTAGCCCCCACAAATAGAAACACATATTAAATTATTTCATCTATGGGGTAAATTTCCTCTTACAATATTAGAAAGGAGACTTACCTCGCTCCAAAATTCCATAATCAGCTCCCAAGCCCTTCCGACAACTCAAACCGATATCAAACGCTCCAAAACTAGTCATTGAATGAGTAAATCCATAAATATATACTTTAATACTCATTATAATTCTATTTACATGAATTTCCAACTCCGTTTGAAAAGTCGAAAAAAATCACTCTTGGGCCCACGTGCCCAGATTTCACAAATTTTAAGATAAACTTTATCAATAACCTCACGAACTCAAATATATAATTTATTCTCAATTTCATACCCAATCGTGGTCAAAATCCAAAATGCCAAATTCTAGGTTTTCTACTAAAATCCCCACAATTTCTATAAATTTCCATGTTTAAATCCTTATACGAACCATGTATTCAACAAATACTGAGGTGGGAACAACTTACCTTGATGTTTGAAGAAATCTCCCCTTGAAGCTCTCCAAAGTCGCCGTGACCAGAAAAAAATGGGAGAAAAATGGGCCAAGTCCATTTATAAAATCCTCTTCTACCCAGTGATCCTCGCACCTGCAGTCACTGGACCACTTCTGCAGTTCCGCAGGCGCGACACCAATTCCGCTTTTGCGGGAAAGCCCCTAACTGCCCCAGTCTGCTTCTGCGTTGCTAAGAACGCATCTGCGATCACGCAGGTGCAAAAATTCCTTTGCACCTGCGGCCTCTGCCCCATTCACTCCCAGCCGCTTCTGCAGTTCACTGCCTCGCTTCTGCGGGGCTATTTCTGCAGAAGCGGTTACACCAGCAACCAGAACCCCCTTCAGCTCCTCCTTGAAGTAAAAAAATTGAGCTATTTGCCATCCGAAATCCACCCAAGGCCCTCGGGACCTCAAACAATTATACCAACATGTCCTAATACATATTACGAACTTAGTCGAGCCTTCAAATCACATCAAACAATACTAAAACCATGAATCACACTCTAATTCAAGCTGAATGAACTTTAGAACTTCAACTTCTTCATTCTAGGCCAGAATCTATAAAATCATGCTCGATTGACCTAAAATATTGCACACAAGTCATATTCGATATTACGGACCTATTCAAACTTCTGGAATAGAAATCCGACCCCGATATCAAAAAGTCCGCTTCCAGTCAAACTTCTCAAAAACCTTCAAATTTCTAACTTTCACCAAATGACCCCAAAATGACCTACGGACCCCCGAATCCACTTCCAGACGCACTTCTAATATCAGAATCATCATACTTAACTATTCTCAAACTCGAAATCCCAAACGGACATCGAAAACATTGAAATTCACTTCAACCCAATTTTATGAATTTCTTCCAAAATGCTAACTTCTACAATAAGTGCTGAAATGCTTCCAGGTCATTTAAAATCCGATCCGGACATACGACCAAGTCCAAAATCATCATACGAACCTGTTGGAACGTTCAAATCCTGATTTCGAGGTCGTTTAATCAAAAATTCAATCTTAGTTAATTCTTCAAACTTAAAGCTTTCGAAATGAGAATTTTCTTTCCAAATGAACTCTGCACTTCCCAAAATTCAATTCCGACCACGCGTACAAGTCATAATACTTTAAGTGAAGCTAATCATGGCCTTAAACCACCGAATGGCACGCTAGATCTCAGAACGACCATTCGGATCGTTACATAACCTTTTTAAAATTTGGAAAGAATGTAATTTTAAACTTTTTATTTCACCCTTAATGAGATGATTTATAGTCATACAAATATTTATAAATTATTTTGGACTGTAAGTATTGAAAGCCTTTGTCACACCCCTTTTTAACCCCCCCCCCCCCCAAAAGATATATGTTATGGATTGCTGCGGGTTAAAGAATTTGTTTTCCAATTAAAGTGACATTTTTAAAGTACGAATTATTTTATTATTCAGAATCGCCGCTTGAAATTTGATTTTTAAGTGTTCCAATTCACCTTTAATTTGTATTGAAAGCCTTTGTCACACCCCTTTTTAACCCCCCCCCCCCCCAAAAGATATATGTTATGGATTGCTGCGGGTTAAAGAATTTGTTTTCCAATTAAAGTGACATTTTTAAAGTACGAATTATTTTATTATTCAGAATCGCCGCTTGAAATTTGATTTTTAAGTGTTCCAATTCACCTTTAATTTGTATTGAAAGCCTTTGTCACACCCCTTTTTAACCCCCCCCCCCCCCAAAAGATATATGTTATGGATTGCTGCGGGTTAAAGAATTTGTTTTCCAATTAAAGTGACATTTTTAAAGTACGAATTATTTTATTATTCAGAATCGCCGCTTGAAATTTGATTTTTAAGTGTTCCAATTCACCTTTAATTTGTATTGAAAGCCTTTGTCACACCCCTTTTTAACCCCCCCCCCCCCCAAAAGATATATGTTATGGATTGCTGCGGGTTAAAGAATTTGTTTTCCAATTAAAGTGACATTTTTAAAGTACGAATTATTTTATTATTCAGAATCGCCGCTTGAAATTTGATTTTTAAGTGTTCCAATTCACCTTTAATTTGTATTGAAAGCCTTTGTCACACCCCTTTTTAACCCCCCCCCCCCCCAAAAGATATATGTTATGGATTGCTGCGGGTTAAAGAATTTGTTTTCCAATTAAAGTGACATTTTTAAAGTACGAATTATTTTATTATTCAGAATCGCCGCTTGAAATTTGATTTTTAAGTGTTCCAATTCACCTTTAATTTGTATTGAAAGCCTTTGTCACACCCCTTTTTAACCCCCCCCCCCCCCAAAAGATATATGTTATGGATTGTTGTGGGTTAAAGAATTTATTTTCCAATTAAAGTGACATTTTTAAAGTATGAATTATTTTATTATTCAGAATCACCGCTTGAAATTTGATTTTTAGGTGTTCCAATTCACCTTTAATTTGAATCTATATTCAAAGGAAGATTTGACTCCTTTATTATTGGTCTGTAAAAATAAAGTTCGGGTAAGAAATCTGTTGACCAGGGAGAAGGTGTAAGGCACTCCCCGAGTCCAGTGGTTCTAACACGGTCACTTTATTGAATACAACTTGGCTTGAATTAATTACGGATAAACTGTGATTTATTGGTATCCATATTTTATCTATCCGCTTTTAATTATTAAAATATGGGATTATCTTTGAAAAGAATCACGTGTGTGAATCCATTTTGTTTATTGTGCCAAAATCATGTCATGCGTACGTATTCACAATTAATAGTATTGTATTATATTATGATTGTTTGGCCAAAGTTGCACGAACACATACTTCAATTTTAATTTTGGAAATCGTAATTATGCCACGCGAACGTATACATAATCGCGACTAAAGCACTCTAACAGTGTTTATTGTTCTTACTAAATATTGAGATTATTGTAAGGTCATGAATTATGAAATTACTTGTGGAATAAGTGTATGATTTTAGATATTTGAATGAATAATCCATCATATATCAATACCCTGGAGCCCAACAATTGAAGCCCAAACTTATTAGGGCCCAAATCTTCCCAACTTTAAAGCAAGTTTGAATACCATATTTCCAGAAACATGATTAAGCATATAACATTTAAGGACTAATTTACATTATTATTTATAAAGATTAAAGAAAAATAAATAAAATCACATGAAATAAGATAAAAAGAACATAGGAAGAATAAACCTTTAATGCAAAATTTCAAATTAAATGAGTCTTCAAGAACATGTACAATAACTCAGACAAAGGCCGAACAAGTATAAGCGAAGAAGAACATCAAAGCTAGTAAACAGAGCTCCAACGGAATCCTCGACCTCGACTATTGACTCCACTATTTGGCTTGTAAAAAGGGATTATTGGAAGTATTTTTGTTGGATTTTGGGCGATGAATTGCTGGATTTTTCAAAAGAAAGACGAAGAAAGAATGTCACGAGTAGAAATTCCCTTAGCGTAGAAGAAGAAAATAACAACAACAACAACAGCATACCCATTATAATCCCACAAGTGGGATCTAAGGAGGGTAATGTGTATGCAGACCTTACCCCTACCCGGGAGGTAGAGAAGCTGATGATGAAAAGAGAAGNGGGGGGGGGGGGGGGGGGGGACAGATAAGGAAAAAGAGGGAGACAAAATACGTTAAGGAAAAAGAGGAGAAAAAGTAGCATCAGATAATAAGAATCGGAGAGCAACAATTTCCAGTAAAAGGGAGAGAGTAGCATCAAATAATAATAATCAGGGAGCAACAATTTTCAGTAGCAATTTTCAAAAATACTGGACGTGGTTGCTTAGTACCAGATATAATAAAAACTAAAATAAAGTAAATATCAACCAATAACAAGAATATTACTAGCACTATTGGTAACCTAGGAGAAACTCAAAACTACTTGTCAACCCACCACCTTAATCCTCGAGCTCCACACTTTCCTATCGCTAGTCATGTCCTCGGTTAGGTGAAGCACCGACATGTCATGTCGGATCACCTCTCCAATACTTATTTGGCCTTAACCTGCCCTTCCTCAAGCCCGCCATGGACTACTTCTCACACCTCCTAACCGGGGCATCTATGTCTCTTCTCCTTAAATGCCCATACCATCGCAATCTCGATTCTTACAACTTGGCTTCCGTTGATGCCACCCCCACCTTATTCCTAATAACTTCATTCCTGATCTTGTCTTTCCTGGCATGTCCATCATCCATCTCAACATCTTCATTTCAGCCACGCTCATCTTCTGGACATGGGACTTCCAACACTTAGCTCCATACAACATAGTCGGTCTAACCATCACCTTGTAGGATTTACCCTAAAGTCTAGGCGCACATTCTTATTGCATAAATCCCCCGAAGCTAGCCTCCATTTCATCCAACTCGCTCCAATGCGGTGAGTAACATCCTCGTCAATCTCCCCGTTGCATTAGATTATAGACCCAAGACTTGAAACTATCTCTTGTGGGATAGACCCAAGAAGAAGGAAAAAAAATTCTCTCAATTCCCTCCTCTCTTTTTTTCCTTTCTCACATTTTTCTCTTCTATTTATAGAAATTTTTTTGTATTTTTTCAGATTTTATTTTATTTTATTATTTTTAATTAAAAAAATTCCCACTTCCCATTTTCCTTCTTTAAAAAAAAAAAAATTCCCCACCTTCCTTTGCTTTTATTTTTAAATTTCCCACTTTATTTACTTTATTATTTTAATTTTCACTTTCTTTTAATTTTTTTTTAAAAAAAATCTACTTTCTATTACTTTTGTTTTTCAATTCCCACCTATCTTTACTTTTATTTTTTATTTCCCACTTTCTTTTAATTTTCTCTTTTTTAATTCCCACATTCCTTTACTTTTATTTTTAAATCTCCCACTTTCTTTACTTTTATCTTATTTAAATTTACACTTTCTTTTACTTTTATTTTTAATTCCCTGCTTCTTTTTCCTATTTTTTTATATTTCCACCCAAAAGTTTATTTATTTTATATTTTAATTAAATTTTTTGGGTTTTTTATTTAAATAAATTAAGATAAAAAAATATTAATAATTGTCACATCTCCTTTTTACATACATACCCATAAGGATAATGTATAAGGGAGTTTTTCTATTTAAAGTGACATTATTCAAAGTGAGATTATTTATTTGTTTAGAGTCGCCACTTGGGATAGGATTGACTTTTGGTGTCCCAAGTCACCGGTTTAACTTGAATCCCAAATCGAGAAAAATTTCGACTTTCCAGTTAGAGTCTGCGAACCAGAAATTCTGAATAAGGAATTCTGTTGACCCGAAGGAAGGTGTTAGGTACCCCAGGATCCCGTGGTGCTAGCACGATCTCTTAAATTATTATAAATGGCTAAAATCTGATTTTTATACATATCATCCTATAGTGCAATTTTGGAATTATTTACCGCTTTTAGTTAAATTTTTTAAGAGAGTGAACATCGTTTAAAAATATATTTTTGGATCACGTCACATGAAATGCACCCGGATCCTCGACACATTCTTATTCAACGTTTTGGGATTTGGATTTGGGTTGCATGAAATGCACACTCGTATTTAGGAAGGTAAAATTATTAGAAAACGCGTCTAAAGTGACTAATGTGTTATTAACTTTGCGGGAGGCCATGAAATTCGCTAAACGGCACGTACCGAATTCTAAGTATTTTAATATAAGCATTTAGAGGGCCACACAATTTATGCATTTGATTTGGTGTGGCTCGTCTCATTTTATTAATTAAAGGTCACCCTAGAGAAAACTATGATTTTCTATTGGATTTGTCTCTAAAGGGCCCTAATTAATTAGTATTACAAAATTCGGGCCTCAAATTCAAGTCCGAATTCAAACAAAAGGGTAAAACCTCTTAACTCGAATTCGTCACCTAACTCGAAGGCCCAAATTTATAGTTTAATTTTATTTACTACCGTTCATAACCGAAACTCCAATGAGTAAATTAAATCCTCAACGAACTCAATACAAAACAAACAAATAATCTGGGCTTTAAGCCCGTATATGTGTCGGCCTTCATCCTAATAGACTTAAACAACTTGAGATGGGCTATATGACAGTTCTGGGCAGCTTGTGACTGGGCCAAATTAAGCCCAAATTATGACCTGGGAAGTCTAGGTATTATTTTGAACTGAGTTAAAATTCGTATTGCTATATTAGCTGATTTTAGAACAAGTAATGTTGCAATTGATAAGCTAATGACCGGACTTAAACTCTTATTCATACAAAACATGAATTAAAATTGAAGAAAACGTTGAGAAAGCTTTGAGCTAATTTCATATACTAATGACTACTTGGCCTGAAATACACTACTTTACCTACTTAACTGAAAGCAAATCATGTGGATTGTTGCATTTTTAGGCTTAATGAAATACATGATTTTATATTCAAATCGCCTGATCAACAGGAGAAATCCAGGTCGATAAACATGAAGCCATATATATACACTAATACTGCAATTCCAATTACTATTTTCTTTTGAGTTCCAACTAATCAAAGTATTACAACTGAAAATCAATTAATACATAAAGAAGAAAACAGTCCGGTTATACAATCATCAGAAGTCCCAGTTCATCAAGTTCTAAATATTGCTACTACATGATCTAACATGAAAACTAATGTATACATAAGCAAGTTGAATATGAAATTAACATGAGTAATCTAAAGTACGTATGAACCAACAGAAATGTAAGCATTTCAAGCACTTAAATCAGCCTATTATTTCCAATCAAAACTTCAGTTACAAGTTTCCTTAGCTTTTGGCCATGGGAGATTAAGTAAGTACCTAGAAATTGACATATAAGAAGAAGAAGGAGAGATCAGCAGCAGTAGTGATCAGTCAGCAATGTTAAACAACAGCAACAAGAACAATTTTAGAACCAAAACAACTTCACAAAACCCAGGAATGAACTACAAAATTACAGCACCCAATAGATGATCAAAACAAGCTTGATTGAAACCAAAGAGACTCGAATTTGCACCCAAGACACTTTTGAAGCTTCAGCAACCCAAACACATATATTTCAAGTCATTTTCATCTTATTTAAGCTAGAAATTCGAACTGATAACTGGAATTTAAAACTAATCTGAGGAAAAGCTTTAATAAAATAGTATTTTTGAGGTTTTTTTTTTGAAGATTTAAGATCTAAAAAGAACTTTCTAACTCTAAATTTCAGATTTGGCTTTTGAAATTTGAAATTCTAATTTTTCAGATTCTGAAACTTGTTAAAGAAGGCAGGGGTACTACCTTTTATAGACAGAAAATCAGGGGAAGCTTCTAGATTTCACTCACCCCCTTTTCCCCCTTTTTTTTCCAGTTTTTGTTCATTAAACTTTCATTTTTTGACTTGTTTCTCAAGTTACTGCTCTAAGTTTCTGAGATTAGCATTAAGGCCCTATTTTAGAAGGTCTTAGAAGATTCTAGCTTTAACTACAACATTCCTACCCAATCCTGAATACCCAAACTACCCCTGAACTTGTTTTGAAATTACTAACCTAATACTAAACTAAACCTCAACCTCTTTTACCCTAATTAAATACTATCAGCTATAACCAAACAATCCACTTAACTAGGGTTAACCAATCAACGCTAAAATCAAATGTTTACAACCTAAATCAAACTGGGCAAATTAACTAATCATGAAGTTAGATCTACCAATGGACTATAATTAACAACTAAATCAAATTGCAGTAAATAATTATGGATCTATTAACTGAATTAAACGCAAAATCAAACTTATTAAAAAAGACTTAAATCATACATGAAGACTTAGAACAATATCAATTAACCTGAAGAACATTAAACAAAACGGCAAAAATTTAAACTAAACCCTGAACATACTTAACCCTAAATTTAAAGAACTCAATCACAACTAAATTGACAAACGAACAAATTATTACTACTGATTAAAAGAAAAACAAACAAATAAGAAACATGCCAACACACTCAACCACTGATTCAGACGAATTGATAAAAAAAAAGATAAAAATCAAGTCCTAAATTGATTAATCAGGAAGAAATGGCCATCGTGAAGAAGCAACTAATTTGAATAATGAAGAGAAACAAAGAAAACTTACTCAGTGAAATCCTAGAGTTCTGCCGCTTCTTGGATTTGAAATTCGAAACCATGCAGGACGATTCGAAAGGAAATAGCCAAGGATTTAGGAAGAAGGGCATGAGGAGAGAGTATGCTATTAATTTGGGGGCATTTGGTGGTGGCGCCGCCATAGGCGGCAGAGGCGGCGTCCACAAATTTGAATATTCGAGGGACCGGGCTAACATTCGAAGGGTGATATTTGAGGCGTTGGAAAGAGGAGAGGGAGAGGATTCAAGGGTGTAAATTTGGGGTTCATCGGAGCACCGCCGCCGACGGAGACGATTTCCGGCCGGCGGCTCATGGCGGAGGGTAGCGGAGAAGTGGTGGTGATGTTAGGGGAGGTCTGAGATGATGGTGATAGGGGGGGAGGGGTAAGGGATCCGACATTATTATATCACATTGAACCCAGTTCCTGGCCGTAGGATTAAGAATCCTCAACGGCGAGGATTAATTTGTATTTAAATGACGTCGTTTTGATACAAAGGGGCTGGACCGGGTTAGCTCATGGATATGGGCTAGTCCTGAACGGGTTGGGGAAGGGTTCGTTTGGGCTAGCCTCAGAATTCCCCCAAATTACACCAGCCTATTTCTTCATTTCTCTATTTCAATTTCTTTTTATTTATTTTCTTCTTTTTCTTTTTATTTATTTAAATTTTGGATTTTATTAAATACAAAATTAAAAGTAGCCAAAATCTGATTTAATTCTAAAATGAGACTTAAATAGATCCTTATTTTAAGAGAAAAATTAAACTAAAGTGAAATTGAAGGAACAAAAAATTTAGAATTAGGTCCTAAATGCAAGTATGCTATTTTGTATTTTTTTTTCATTTTATATGACACCTAAAAATGCACACAAAAATACAAACAAAACACAAAATCATGCAATTAATTCTTAAAAATTCAAATATTAAAAGAAAAATACTATTTTTAATGAATTCTATAGGAGTAATTTAAGCGCGGCAAAAATCACGTGCTCACAACTGCCCCTCTTTGCTCGGAGACATGAAGGGTTTTTGGGCAAAGATAAACGAGCAACATGAGGGGTTTTTGCCCGCTCGGCACTCCAGGTGAAGCATTTGAAAATCGTCTGACTGAACCATGCTTCAAAGGTTGCCTACATATCCTTGGCTATAAAGGAATCAAGTCAGTGTAGTTCTGGAAGGTTTGGTAGCTGGGACTACCAAGAGCTGTGATTTCACTGTTGTTGCTGCTGCTACTGCTTGCTGACCTTCTTATTACAGCAAAAGGAAAATAAAAAATAAGCTAGTTATGCCCATCAACTATGAGTTACAAGATTCCTATCTATAATTCTCTTGAAACTTGATCTTGCGTCTTAGCTGATTTTGCTGTGGACCCTGATCTGAATCTTGATGCTCGTAAGTTGTAGGTGTTTGTTTCTTTCTGCAGCATTGGGTCAGAACGTGATCAGCGGAGCTTGTGACTTCAATAAGATTTTGAGCAATCTGCACCCTTGTTTGCTTCACATTTGAGTTCATTTCTTTTTGTTCTTTTGTTCTTTTCTTAATTCTGGATTGAGACTCATTCCATCGGTCATCTCGCACCCTATATCTTGAGGTCAACCTGCTTAAGATACCAAAACAAACAAACGAACGAAATTTTCTGCCCCAGTTTTCACTAGAAAATTTTCGTGAGTTAGTCGTGACACATATCTAAGCAATCAAATCAGGATTGTCTATCCTTGTGAATGAATCCAGGTTATGCTAGAAAATGATCGGGTTATGTCGGAAAAGAAAAAAGGTCCTCGAGTTATGCCGGGATTTGGAAAGAAAAAAGCTCCTTGGGTTATGCCAGGGAGATCCTCGGGTTATGCCGGGACTTGGAAAGAAAAAAAAATCTCCTTGGGTTATGCCAGGTAGATCCTCGGGTTATGCCGGGATTTGGAAAGAAAAAGCCCCTTGGGTTATGCTAGGGGGATCCGCGGGTTATGCCGTGTAACGACCCAACCGGTCATTTTGAGAAATTAAGCTCCGTTTAGTGGCATAAGGTCTGGAATAGCTTCGGAATATGAGTATCGAGTTGCGTGCATGGTGGAATTCGGCTTTCAGATGGTTTAGAGTCAAATTTAGAGAAGAAACCTTGTTTTGGAAGTTAGAACGGTGAAAAGTTGACAGAATTGGAATTTTAGGTAAATGACCCCGGAATGGTTCGTGGATGATCTCAACAGCTTTGTATGGTGATTTTGGACTTAGGCGCGTGACCGGATTCAGATTTGGAGGTCCGTAGAGTAAATTGAGGCATTTCGGCTAAAGTTAAAGTTGGAAAATGAAGAAGTTTGACCCACAGTTGACTTTTTGGGATATCGGGGTCGGAATGCGATTCTGAGAGTTGGAACAGCTCCGTTATGTCATTTTGGACTTGTTTGCAAAATTTGGCGTCATTCCGAGTTGAATTGATAGGTTTCAGAATGGGTTTCGATATTTGAAGATTTAGAAGTTCATAAACTTGATTTTTGGTTTGATTCGTCGTTTCAATGTTGTGTTATATGATTTGGAATTTTCGAGCGAGTCTGTGTTAGGTTATATGACTTGTGTGTGTGATTAGACGGGGCCTCGGGTGTGTTTCGGATGCCCAACAGGGCTAGTTTTTGGAGTTGGAAGAAAATTTGCAGCAACTCTTCTGATATTTTTGCTTCTGCGGTCACAAGAACCGCAGAAGCGGCCTGGATCACCGTAGAAGCGATTTGGGCATATTCTTCAGAGACCGCAGAAACGGTCTAGTTTCCGCAAAGGTGGAACCGCAGAGGAGGTTCTTGTGACCGCAGAAGCGGAACTTGTGATTTAAGTGAGGAGTCGCAGAAGCGGCTCATGGTCCATATGTGTGGGACCGCAGAAGCGGTCCCTTGTCTGCATAAGCGGAAAGCACTGTTCTGAAAAGGGGAAAATCCGAGGGTTTATTTCCAAAGTTAGAGAAATCAAAATTTAGCTCGGGAGAAGGCGATTTTGGGTGGATTTTGAAGAAGAGATCACTGGGTAATGTTTCCTTAACCTCATTTAGTTGTTTTCTATCAATATCTAGGTAAATCCACCATTAGAATTCGAATTCAAGGTCAAAATTGGGAAAAATAGGATGAAACTTCTTAGACTTAATTATTGTATTTTGAGTGGGCATTTGACCTCCGATTTGGGAGATTCTTATATGTTTAGACTCGTGAGAGTATGAGGTTTCTGAAAATGTGAAATTTTTTCGATTCCGAGCCGTTGGACTGAGGGGCGTTTTGGTTGTTTTACCTAATTTTGTGCTTTAGCTTTGAATTAAATGATAAAATCAGTTGCTTGAGATGTTAATTGCAATGGGTGATTTAATTGAATAGATTTGGGCCATTTGGAGTTGAGAACTCGTGGTAAGAACGTGGTTGCTAGTTGATTTTAGCCGGTTTGAGGTAAGTATTTTGCCTAACCTTGTGTGGGGGACTTCCCCTTAGGATTTTAGTCTTCTATGTTGATTGTATTCCTTGCACGCGAGGTGGCGAGTGTGTGCTCGGATTTATTTGTGGTAAATTGATCCTTTTAGGCCCTTAGACCCTTATCATCACTGAGTATGAAGTTGTTCTCGATATAATTGAGTTCCCTGCTATTAGTTTCACCTCTACATGTCTTAATTGGAACGAAGTTAGATATCCTAGGTTTAGATGATATTTCCTTAATTGTAATTATTTGATTTATGTTAACTTCCTTATTGTCTGGCCACTTCTTGATTGTAATTTCCTCTATGACGCCGTGCAAATATGTTATATGTCCAATTGTTGTGGTCATCGGTGTAGCTATCACACACTTATTATGTCTTGTTATTTGTGGAGGTTATCGTGCTTCTTGGTTTTCCGTGACCCTTCTTATGTATTGTTGGTTCCCTTGCCGGGACGTAATTATTTCTATTATTGGTTCCTTTGCCGGAACGTTATTATTTCTATTGTTGATTCCCTTGCCGGGACGTTATCGTTTCTATTGTGGATTCCCTTGCCGAGATGTTATTGTTTATATTGTGGATTCCCTTGCCGGGATGTTATTGTCTTCTATTGTTGACTCCCTTACCGGGATATTGTTGTTTAGTGATAAGGCACGAAGGGTGATGCCGTGCACATGTACATTTATGTTGATTGGGCTATAATACGGGATACCAAGAGATCCCTAGCACATATATTGAGGATACCAAGATATCCTCGGGATACCAAGAGATCCCCAGTACTTATATTAAGGATACCAAGAGATCCTCGGGATACCAAGAGATCCCCAGCACTTATATTGAGGATACCAAGAGATCCTCAGGATACCAAGAGACCCCCAGCACTTATATTGAGGATACCAAGAGATCCTCGGGATACCAAGAGATCCCCAGCACATATATTGAGGATACCAAGAGATCCTCGGGATACCAAGAGATCCCCAGCACATATATTGAGGATACCAAGAGATCCCTAGTACACATATTGAGGATACCAAGAGATCCTCGGGATACCAAGAGATCCCTAGCACACATATTTATGTTTGGGGACTACAGGACGATATCCTGGGAGATCCCCTATTAGACTCATTTTGTTCTGAGCTAATGTTTTTGTTGATTCTATCCGTGTTCAAACATTTCGGGTGCTTGCCGTTCCATCTCTTATACTTACTAGTTGGTGGAGTCCTTGTTAAACACACTTGCACAAGCATACACGTAGTTGGACTCTCCCTATTAGAGGTGGATACCTTCCGATTTTGCTAAGGGTGGAGATACGCCCTCGTTATCCATTATATATGTGAGAGTGGCCCTATTTATCCAGTTAGTTGTCAACATGATCGTGAGATTGATGGGGCACAGGATGCCAAGTTTTAGATTTCAGATGTTGGGATTTCGTGAGTTATGATTCGTCCGAGACTTGGTGAAATTGTAGTAAGAGTTGAATAAGACCTTATGTGAACATCATTGGGGATTATGAGTTGTTGACTAGCGACCCTTGCTGTGTCTTGATCTTAGGATTTGGATTGTGATTCTGCCATCATTTTGTATCATCATTTATTATATTCTCGTTGTTACTGTTGCCCTTCCCTTTATTGTTATTTGTAGCATTTTTGACTATCCATGCAGACTTTACATATTTATATATCGTTTCCTTATCTATCATGATTATACTGTTTATTTCACCGGTAGGTGCCTTGACTGTTCCTCGTCACTATCCCACTGAGGTTAGTCTTGATACTTACTAGGCACCGTTGTGGTGTGGTCATGCTACTCTTATGCACACTTTTGTTGTGCAGGTACATGTACTCCCATTCAGTTCTGTTAGCCTTGGAAGGAAACGTATCGGTAGAGACTTCGAGGTATATCTGCTACGTCCGCAGACCGAAGAGTCCCTTTCCAGCTTTCTGTAATAAGTATAGTTCTTTCAGTATTTCTCCTTTGTATAGACATTCTTGAGTCAGAGCCTCTTATGTATCCCTTAGCTTGTGATTTGTGAGATTTCGGGTTTTGGGAATATTTGTTAGCTTCAAGACTTGTTGCTGTATGTGCCAGGCGGCACCTTAAATACTGATTTATTTCACTAGTTCAGTTTAATTAGTTTCTTCCGCAAATTGGTTTACCTTACGCATTGTTAGGCTTAACTAGTCATAGGGACTAGGTGCCATCACGATATGTTCATGGAGGGTGAACTGGGGTCTTGACATGCCGGTATTTGGAAAGAAAAAGCTCCTTAGGTTATGCCAGGGAGATCCACGGGTTATGTTGGGATTTGGAAAGAAAAAAGCTTCTTGGGTTATGCCAAGGAGATCCTCGGGTTATGCCGGGATTTGGAAAGAAAAAAGCCCCTTGGGTTATGCCAGGGGGATCCACGGGTTATGCTTGGATTTGGAAAGAAAAAGATCATTGGGTTATGCCAGGGAGATTCACGGGTTATGCTGGAATTTTGAAAGAAAAAGCTCCTTGGGTTATGCCAAGGAGATCCTTGGGTTATGCCGGGATTTGGAAAGAAAAAAAACCCCTTGGGTTATGCCGGGGGGATCCACGGGTTATGCCAGGATTTGGAAAGAAAAAAAGCCCCTTGGGTTATGCCAGGGGGATCCATAGGTGGAGATAAAAAGCTCCTTGAGTTATGCCAGAGAGATCCACAGGTTATGCCGGGATTGGAAAGAAAAAGCTCCTTGGGTTATGCCAGGGAGATCCACGGGTTATACCGGGATTTGGAAAGAAAAAAGCTCCTTGGTTTATGCCAGGGAGATCCTCGGGTTATGCCGGGATTTGGAAAGAAAAAGCTCCTTGGGTTATGCCAGGGAGATCCTCGGGTTATGCCGGGATATTTAAGGAATTGGGTCCTATGCTACCATGATTTGTTTTTCTTTTGGGATTTTCATTTTCATTTCTTTTCTTCATTCTTTCTTCTTCTTTACTTTTATTCTTATTTTCTTCCTTTTGTTTAGTAAAACGCATGAAAGAATTTGGGGAGAAACTTCTTTTTCGATCGATTCCTCATTGCAAAGTTGTTTCAGCGCTTGCGCACTTCTTTTCTCTCTTGGGTTGCACCTGCTCCTTGCATAGTTGCTTTAAATTAACCTGTTTTCACTTTTAACAAAGAACAATTTGTTAGTTTGAAATGGTGGTTGGTTTTGTGGCCTTGACCATCTCAATCGCTTGACCCGTCCCAATTTCCGTTAAGAACTTTGCTGCTTGCTGGCCTTAAGGTTGGATCTCTTTTCAAACCAACAAGATTCATCTTTTAGGATTTCATGATGACTCGCCCGTGTGGGCTCTGGCCTTTTCACTTTACTCTGATCTTAGGACCTTTGCCTTTGATTTTCTTTCCTCTCCAATGTCTTTGCTTTAAAAGCATCAACCACCATGGTCAGTCGGGATCGGCTTGACGCACTCGCTGAGGCTGGGTCTTTTCTTTGGCTTTTGCCAGGCGAAACCCTATAAAACCAGTCCTGCCACCTTTTCTTCGTAATATTCACGGAATCAGAGTTCAACCGAAAGGGATTCAAGGAAGAAGTATACAAAAGGCAAGCATATGAGTTTAAAGAGAAGCGTCCCTTTCGGGGGAACAAAAGGACTTATCTGGGAGTGCATGTTGGCTTCAACTGAACATGACATGCTTCTTGGATTGGATGCCCGACCCACACAAACTTTCCAGTTTCTCGTGAACCCATTGAACCGTATTCCAAAGCCAGGGAACCTTGCCAGGACTCTTTTAGTGACGAGATGTCTTCTTTTCGGCCGACAGCGCCCTTTGCGAGTTTTCGCTAATCGACCTCTCTCATTTCTCTTCTTACTGTCACCCGATAGTGCTCTTTTTGACTTTTCACTAAGCGGACTCTCTCATTTTTGATTTCTCTACTCACCGTCGCCTTATGGTGCCCGAGGGTTTTCACCGATAAGACTCTCTCATTTTATTTCTCTCAATTTGAATTGCATCAGATTCTAACAATGATGTTTTTCACTTCCCCCGCCTTTGCCAATTGATCGAAAGGACTTGAACAAGGTCTTTGGGTAAAAAGGATTTTGGGTAGAACTACAACTTTGGAACCGTTTTGGCGGGCTCATGGCCGAACCATTATATCATCTGTCCCAGTTTTAGTTTTTGGGAGAATTTGGATTTTTGTTTCGGTGACTGAACCTCAGCGAGAGGCTGCCTACGTATCCTTTCGGAATCAAGTGAAACGTAGTTCAGGAAAATAATTTTTTTTGTTTTTGTTTTGTTTTTCTTTTATTTTTTTTCTTTTTATTTTTCTTTTTATTTTTCTTTTTATTTTTTGTTTTTTTTTCTTCTTTTCTTTCAATAGTACTTCTGGGTTCCAAAGAGGGTGATCAAAGAGGGGTAACCGGCTCAAAGGGTTTATGGAGGATTGATAGTGTTTGGGATAGCGGGAAAGAAAGCCTTCATCATCTCAATTACACAAAAGCCATCGCCGCGGGAAGTCTAGACATAGTACCTTTTTACTGCAGCTGCATTGACTGTTGTTTGAGGATCATTTCCTTCGATGTCTCCCAGATACAGTGCTCCTCTCGGCAATATCTTCTGGATTATATATGGACCCTTCCAGTTAGGAGCAAATTTTCCTTTTGCTTCCTGGTGATGAGGGAGAATGCATCTCAGCACGAGTTGTCCCACTTCGAAATTCCTGGGATGCACTTTCTTGTTATAGGCGCGGGCCATTCTTTGTTGGTACAACTGCCCATGACAAACTGCGGCTATCCGTTTTTCATTAATTAATGACAACTGCTCCAGTCGGGTCTTAACCCACTCACTGTCCTCAATTTCTGCTTCAACAATTATTCGGAGCGAAGGGATTTCTACCTCTGCAGGTATGACAGCCTCAGTTCCGTAGACCAACAAGTACGAGGTCGCTCCAATTGATGTACGCACCATGGTACGATATCCGAGTAATGCAAAAGGCAGCTTTTCATGCCATTCCTGGAGCTTTGAATCATCTTTCTCAAAATCTTCTTGATGTTTTTATTTGCTGCTTCAACGGCACCATTGGCTTTAGGCTGATAAGGAGTAGAGTTTCTATGCATTATCTTGAACTGTTCGCATACCTCTCCCATCAGACGACTGTTCAAGTTTGTAGCATTGTCGGTAATGATAGCTGCAGGAATGCCGAAGCGGCAAATGAGATTGGAGTGCACAAAGTCTACCACATCCTTCTTGGTGACTGATTTGAGAGTGATGTCCTCAACCCATTTTGTGAAGTAATCAATTGCAACCAATATGAATCTACGTCCGTTTGAGGCTTTTGGCTCAATCGGCCCAATGACATTCATACCCCAGGTAACGAACGGCCAAGGTGCTGACATCGGATGAAGCTCTGTTGGAGGTGCATGAATCAAATCACCATGCACCTGGCATTGATGGCATTTCCGAACAAAGCTGAAGCAGTCCTTTTCCATGGTTATCCAGTAACACCCCGCTCGTAGGATTTTCTTTGCCAACACATACCCATTCATATGAGGTCCGCACACCCCGGCGTGTACTTCATGCATAATTCTTCCAGCTTCCTCGGCATCAACACATCTTAGCAAGTGAGGTCCGGGGTCCTTTTGTACAAGACATCACCGCTTAAGAAGAAACCACTCGCATGTCGTCTAATGGTTCTCTTTTGATCTCCAGTGGCTTGCTCGCGGTATTCTTGTGTTTTCAGAAATCTCTTGATATCATGATACCATGGCTGAGTGCTGGGTTCTGCCTCGACCGCATTACAATAACCATGCCTTTATTTCATTTGAATTTCTTGAGGATCAATATGGGCATTGCCTAGATAAGGTAGCATCGAAGCCAGAGTGGCGAGTGCATTGGCTTGTTCATTATGACACCAAGGAATGTACCATAATTCTATCGACTTGAACTGCTTGCTGAGATCTTCCACATGTTGCCGATAGGGAATGAGCTTAACATCTCGGGTCTCCCACTCTCCCTGGGCTTGTCAGATAATCAAATCAGAGTCCCCCATGATCAATAAATCTTCAACATCTTGGTCGATTGCCATATTCATGCCCATGATACAGGCTTCATACTCGGCAGTATTGTTTATGCAGAAGAATCGGAGCCTGGCTGTAGCTGGGTAGTGTTGACCAGTGGGCGAGATCAAGATTGCCCCAATTCCTACACCTCTAGCATTTACTGCTCCGTCAAAGAACATTTTCCAAGCACGAGTGTCCTCGAAGATTGCTTCTACTGAATTTACCTCCTCATACGGAAAGTATGTGCTCAACGGTTGGTATTCCTCATCAACCGGGTTTTTAGCCAAATGATCTGCTAACGCCTGGGATTTCATTGTCGTGCGAGTGACATAGACTATGTCAAATTCAGTGAGCAAGATTTTCCATTTTGCTAGTCTCCCCGTGGGCATCAGTTTCTGGAATATGTACTTCAAAGGATCCAACCTGGTTATGAGGTAGGTAGTGTGGGCTTGAAGATAATGTCTCAAATTTTGAGCGACCCACGTCAAAGCACAACACATTCTCTCCAACAAAGTGTATTTAGCCTTATAATTGGTGAACTTCTTGCTCAGATAGTAAATTGCCTGCTCTTTCTTGCCGGTTATATCATGTTGCCCGAGGACACAACCAAAAGAATTCTCTAAAACCGTCAGATACAAGAAGAGAGGTCTTCCTGGCTCTGGTGGGACCAAGACTGGAGGATTTGACAGATATTCCTTGATTTTGTCGAAGGCCTCTTGACATTCAGGTGTCCATTTGATTGCTGCATCTTTCTTTAATAGTTTGAATATGGGCTCACATATGGTAGTCAGTTGAGCAATAAACCGACTGATATAGTTTAACCTGCCCAGTAAGCTCATCACGTCTTTCTTAGTACTCGGAGGAGGTAAATCTCTAATAACCTTTATCTTTGTTGGATCTCGATACCTCTCCTGCTGACTATGAAACCTAGGAGTTTACCTGATGGGACTCCGAAGGCACATTTAGCCGGATTCAGCTTCAAATCATACTTGCGCAATCGTTCAAAGAACTTTCTAAGGTCTCGAACGTGGTCACTCTGAGTTCGGGACTTGATGATTACATCATCTACATACACCTCTATCTCTTAATGCATCATATCATGGAAAATGGTGGTCATGGCTCTCATATAGGTTGCTCCAGAATTCTTCAGTCCAAATGGCATAACCCGATAACAATAAGTACCCCAGGTTGTGGTGAAGGCTGTCTTCTCGGCGTTTTCTTCATCCATCAACACCTGGTGATATCATGCGTAACAATCCACGAAGGACTGTATCTCATGTTTGGCGCAGTTATCAACAAGGATGTGGATGTTGGGCAAAGGAAAATTATCTTTGGGACTTGCCCGATTCAAATCTCGGTAGTCTACACACACCCGGGTTTTCCCATCTTTCTTTGGCACTGGAATTACATTGGCCAGCCATGTGGTATATTGGACCACTCGGATTACCCTCGCCTTTAGCTGTTTTGTGATTTCTTCTTTGATCTACTCACTGATATCAGTCTTAAACTTTCTCTGCTTTTGCTGAACTGGAGGACAATCGGGGTAAATTGGAAATTTATGCACCACTAGATCAACGCTCAATCCTGGCATGTCATCATATGACCAAGCAAACACATCTTTAATATCAAACATGAGTTGGATTATTGCATCTCGAGTTTTCTCATATGTGTGAATGCTTATTTTGGTTTCCCTGATTTCTTCAGCTGTTCCCAAATTAACCGGTTCAGTGTCATTTAAATTTGGCTTAGGTTTGTTCTCAAATTGTTCCAGTTCTCAATTTATTTCCCTAAAAGCCTTTTCTTCATCATATTCCGGTTCTTGATTCATTATTTCACAGTTAGATAGTGTGTTTGGATCTGAGCATGAAGTCCGCAAGCATGTCATGTTATTTAAAGCCACATTATTAGAACTGAAAAGAGAAATGAGAAAGAAAAATAACAAAATCAGAAAGAATAAAGAGAAAATGGACGATGAAATATTGATTTCATTTCTTGGAATTTGGAAAGATAACAGGGTTTACATTCAGGAATTTAAGGATAAGAAACTAAAGGAAACATCCGAGTTACACCCTGAAATAACTTGAGATGCAGAGAAAGTGGCAGGGCTATTCTACCAGGACTCCCGCCTGATCGGGAATGGTGTAGCCTTCCAATTTAGCATCTGGCCCCATGTAGAGCACCTCAGCGGTGCTAGTACCCTCCCCTGGCTGAACCATGTGAGTCTTATAGAGCATTTGTCTCATAGCTCCACATATATCTTTGATTTCCTCAGCCATGAACACCTCATCGTCTTCCTCTTCACTATATTTAGGCTTGATAAAGGTATCATAGAGGTGTGGTAATGGTTGTGGCAGGATCTATCCTTCCTTCTTTCTTTCCTCTGCCCATTTTCATCATCTGGGGTAGGGTGGAAGCCTATCCCGAAGAACTTTTCTGTTGTGGGTAGGGTTACTGGCTCCGATATGCCCTGCAGAGACTTTCCAAGGCCTTTTCCCGGCTTGAAACCATGTCTAAGCATCTCTTTAGCCACCATAATTGAAGCATTAGACAGGAAAGGCTGGGGGCATGGATTTCCTTCCTTGTACTGATCTGCCACCACAATTTCAAAGGCTTGATAAACAATATGCTTACTTCCTTCCCTCGCCTCCAAGCATAGGATAGATGGGTCCCGATAAATGAACTGCTCGTCTTCTCCGTGGACCACGATTTCCTGATTTTCGTACTCGAATTTCACCATTTGGTGGAGGGTGGAGGGTACAACTCCCGCAGCATGGATCCAGGGCCTTCCCAGAAGAAAATTGTAAGATGTATCCATGTCCAACACCTGGAAGGTTACCTCGAAATCCACCAGGCCTATAGTTAATATCAAATCAATTTTATCGATGGTATCCCTCTTAATGACATCAAAAGCTCTTACACACACACACTATTGGGACGAATCCTTCCAGTCCTAATTTCTATTCTTTGCAGTGTAGAGAGTGGGTAGATGTCAATGCCTGAGCCTCCATCCGCCATGACTCGCTTGACGTAGTAACCTTCACATTTGATAGTCAGATGTAAGGCTTTGTTGTGAGCCACTCCCTCTGGAGGCAAGTCATTTTTACTAAATGAGAGTTGATTGATGGCGAAGAATCTTTCTGCTATTCTTTCGAGCTGTTCGACTGAAGTTTCAACCGGCACATACGCCTCATTCAAGGTTTTCATTAATATCTTCTAATGCTCGGAGGATTTCGTCACCAATGACAGCAACAACACTTGCTCAGGATATTTTCTCAATTAATCTAAAGTTTCATAATCAGGCATCTTCATCTTCTGGAAGAAGGCCTCTGCTTCCTCATCACTCACTGGCTTCTTGGACGGAAAACGCTTTCGTATGGCGTTTACCTCCTGTACATTTTAATATTTCTCAACAGAGGTTTTTCCTGGAAGTTCTCCTGAGATTTCTTTTCCCTTGTATGTAAACACTATCTTCTAATAGTTCCAGGGCACCGCAGAAGGGTCAGTCATTGGCTTCTGTGGTACTCGTCCAATAACCACTGGCTCATTCAGCCGAGGCAGTTTAATTGTCCCCCGTACCACATAAGCTTCTTTTGGCACATACATTTGTGTTCCTTTTTTCACTTCAAACTTCTTCGGACTGCTCACAACTAGTGGTTTTTCTTGACGACCTCGCGGAACGTAGAAAATTCCATTTTTAGGAGGCACCGTCTCTGCTTTTGTTTCAACCTTCTTCTCAGGTTCAGTCTTGACAATTTTATTCTTTTTTTCCCTTTTTCTTTTTTCGGGGCTGCCTTGGGCTTCCTTTCTACATCAGCGATAGAAATTATGGCTTTTAAGGCTGGATTAAACTCCCTGTCTTCACAAATCATCCCGATTACCGATCTGTTATTGTGAGCAGGCAACGGATTGTTAGTCACATTTAGGGCTTCTTCGTCCCTCAACACTATTTTCCCTGTTCCACAGATCTTCCACGACTTTCTTGAACATCCAACAGTTGTCTGTAATATGCCTTTCGGCTCCTGAATGATAAACACATCAGACGCCTTGTTGATAGGATGGTGATTCCGGGTTTTGCCAGTTCTGGGGTATGGGTTGCAGCAAATTCATCTGAACAAGCTTCGGGAACAGACTAGAGTAGGGTTCACCAATTGGTGTAAAGTTTAGTCTTCTGGGTGGTTCTCGAGGACGAAAGTTATTCTGTGGAGGTTGGGGATTATAATGGTTCTGGTGACGAGGCTGGTTTGTTTGGAATGGAGGTTGATTTTTGTTTGCCTGTGGCTGCGGTCTGGCAAAAGGTTGAGCATTCATGACCGCATAAGGTGGGGGAGCATAAGCCATATTAGCATGAGGATAATAGTGTTGAGGTGTTCTTTCAGAGAACACCGGTCTAGGAGCCCGGTATCTTCTTCCCCCTGATGCTGCCATAATTGTTTCCTCTTTCTTTTTACCATTGGCCATTCCTCCAGACCCCTCTTGTATGGCTTGGGAGGTTGCTCTGATGGCCGACTGACTCAAAATCCTGCCCATTTTCAAACCGTTCTCTACCATTTCACCAATTTTGATTGCCTCTGCAAAAGGCTTGCCTATGGCCGACATCATGTTTTGGAAGTAATCTGCTTCCTGGGCCTGGAGGAAGACAGTGACCATTTCTACCTCATCCATGGGAGGTTTCACCCTCGATTCTTGTTCGCGCCATTTAATAGCATATTCTCTGAAGCTTTCTGAGGGTTTCTTCTTCAGATTTGCCAAAGAACTTCGATCTGGTGCGATGTCAATGTTATATTGAAATTGCCTTACAAAATCTCTAGCAAAATCGTCCCAAATGTGCCAACGTTAGACGTCTTGGTCCATGTACCATTCTGAGGCAATGCCTACTAAGCTCTCTCCGAAATAAGCCATCAATAACTCTTCTTTTCCGCCGGCCCCACGTAGCTGATTACAATACTTTTTCAAATGGGCAATGGGATCGCCGTGCCTATCATACTTTTCGAACTTTGGTGTTTTAAAACCTAAGGGCAAGTGCACATGAGGGAACATGCACAGATCTGTATAGGAAACACTTTTTTGCCCACTCAAGCCTTGCATATTCTTTAAACTCTGGTCAAGTCTCCTCATTCTTTTCACCATCTCATCTTGTTCAGGAGCTTTGGGAGTTTTCTCTTGCCCTGGTGTAAGCTCAAATGGTGGTGGCTGAGAGTAAGTATATTAAGGAGGATCCGCCTGAAAGACAGGGTTTTGGAAGGTGAAAACCGAAGGATCCTAAGCAGACCTTGGCAGTGAAGGTTATGTTGTAGCAGAGCATGGTGGAGCAGTGAAGATATTAGGAGCTGTTCCTAATGGGAACACCTGGGGGCGAACCTCAGAAGGTGTTCCTATAAAGTGGGCGGTTATAGTAGGCTGTCCCAACGGAGTATTTGAGTGGCTAATTGGGACGTTGGAAGTAACCCAGATCTAGGAAATAGTTTAGGAAATCCAGGGATGGCGCTTGGAGGTTCTCTTCCATTAGTCCAGGCGTCCCACATCTCCATGAGTCAGAGGCGTAGTATCCGATTCTCTTCGGCTGTGACAGACTCAGATGCTGGGACCCCCGAGATGGGGCTATCTTCAGATATAGGAATTGCGGGCAAAGTCATTGCTGCAGACATTTCCACACTGCCTTTCAATCTGGTAAAGTATTGATGTGATGCCAGTGTACCACAACCAACCACCGTTTCTAAACGCTAAGCTAGAAATTGACAGCAACATCAGTTAGTTTGAAACAAATAACAGATAGGGAATCACACATTGGGGTGTGAAGCACCTATATAGTTAGATGCGTATCTATATGTTTGCTACTGTTGCATGCGTCATCCCGACTTTTCCTTTTATTTTCCTTGCTTTTCTTTCTCTTTTAGTTTTTCTTTCATTTTTCTTTTCCCTCTGTTTTTTTCTCATTTGCTGCTTTCCCTTTTTCTTTTGCCATGGTTTTTCTCTCGATTCCTTATTTTCTTCTGTTTCTTTTTCTCTCTTGTTTTCCTTTTATTTGTTTCCCTCGTATTTCTCTTTTTTCTATTTTTTTAGGATTACGGTACAATATTATGAAGATTGCCTACATATCATGACCCGCATGAATCAGACCAAGTGTAGTTCTTGCAAATTAATGCAAAAATAAGGAAACAATTTTTGGGACTTTTCAATTTTCATTAATAAAAACTCCGATTACAAAAGCTACTAGACTATTTTTTTTTCTTAAAAGGAAATTACAAAACAGACTCAAAAACAAAATATAGACTCAATAACTAGGAATACATCAAAGCTTCAAATCCCGGGGCCCGCGGGGCATCGTTCGGCATCGCCGCGAGCCTGCGTGCAAGACCCCTTTGCAACTGCTCCAAATCATTCATGACCTGACGAACAAATATCATTACTGAAGCAAAGAAAGTGGTATGACCCATTCGTTCACCGGTTTGATATTTCATAACGATATAATGTGCAATGCTTCTGATTCATTCCCTGATTCAGCCCTTTTCTTGGAGTAGTCAACTTATCTGTTGGGTACTAGCCTCTAGCACCTGAGAGTCCTTTAAGTGATCGTCTTGTAGCAATTTTATTTCCTTTTCCATCTCGGCGATTAACCGATAGCATTGTTCCATCTCGGCCTGAAATTCTTTGTCCCGCCGGGCTGCCTTTTCTTCAAGGGTATTCATTTTTCTCTTCATATTAGCAATGGTTCCCTCATAGTTTCTTTTCATTTGTTGTACAAACTGGGCTCTTTCCTCAGTCTTCTTTGCCCACTGTGCTCGAAGTCTTGCCATGTTTGTATTGGAAAAAAATTGAATTTATATATTGAAGATGACGTGTCATGACACGTGTACTGGTCAAATGGTCAAAGTATGATAATCAATCAAGAGGCACGGGCAACAATAGATACGGGAGAGAAGAAACTTAAAGATACACGAGTCGCTACTCAAATAGCACGAGTCCCATATCTGTTCGAATCATTTAAAGCCCAAAGATCAAAAGGAATTAGAGGAATGAACCTGACAACGCAGAAGAGGCCAAATTATATATTAAATGCCCAATACGTTAGGGAATTTGTATTTAATATGAATGATTGAGTAACGTTTCTTTTAATATCATTTATTGCTCATAGATGCCTCATTAAGTCAGAGGCATTACACATTCTCCTAGAATCAACTATAAAAGGAGAAGGTCTCAACATTTGTAAGGACACGAAATACTATTGAGATAACACTGAAATACAACACTATTTACTGCTTTATTATTACTCTCAAAAGTCTTTTATTATTTTTGTCTCTTGATTATCAGTAACCCGATTATTCTAAATTCTAGATTTGACTAAAAATCTATTTTTTTTGTTAAACAAATTGGTTCCGTTACCGGGAATTTGATAATCAACTTTCATCTACTATGGCAAACAGCACTGACAACATCTTAGGAAACCAAGAAAATCAAATCCAACAACGCCAAGAAAATTTACAAAACATCGACTTGGCCCCTTCCCCGCATGATTCACCATGGCAATCTCGTGAAGGCAATCTTGAGATCCATTCAGGTGAACAAGAGCAATTTGAACATTCCAAAAAGGCAGAGGAAGCTTTACAAAGAATAATTGATGCACGAGTTAACAAAGTGTCACACCTCCTTTTTCCGGCGCCTCACCCGCGAGGGCGCGAAGGAGTTTTTTCCAATTAAAGGACAATCGAAACGGGATTTATTTAATGAATTCAGAGTCGCTACTTGGGAGATTTATGGTGTCCCAAGTCACCGGTTGAATCCCGAATCGAGGAAAAGAATGACTCTGTTTAACAGTCCGCGAACCAAAAATCCGGATAAGGAATTCTGTTAACCCGGGAGAAGGTGTTAGGCATTCCCGAGTTCCGTGGTTCTA